>JAKSZP010018599.1:0-139664 GCA_022478985.1 Massospora cicadina | reverse complement strand
AAGGCTACCCCTCTTATGAGAACAGCTGGGTGAGTGCACACAATTGCGCAAATTGCAAGGACCTGATAGAGGAATTCTACAACTCCCACCCAGCAGCCCTGCGTCCACCCCAGAAGATTGCAGCCATCCTGGCCATAAAACTCCCAGAGAGGCACAAGAACTATGCCCTGGTCCATGCCCCAGGTGGGGGCCTCCTCCCCTGTCCAAAAGGAAAGGGTAGCGTAAGTCCTGGGGACCAGCCCCTACAACTGGATAGGGAGCAACATCCCTTTTTGGGTAAAAAGGGGCCCAAAGGCCCAAGTGGACCCCCTGTTGCAGTTGAGCGACCTGGCACATATGGTAGATGAGTGCTGGATGACTGCCCTTCCCCTAAAGACAATCAGGTTTCTCCCCCTCCTCAACCTTAGTAAGACTAATAGAGGGCCTGCCAGGAGATTATGCAAGCCAGGGGCCATGGGCAGGCCCTTGGGACCCCTCACTCACCAGGAAAATCATGCCAAAATTTTGAGGAAATAGCCAGTACTAATGTTGGAGTCCAGTCTGCATATCCAGGCTGGAGGAGCCAGTTTGGACTGGCTGGGGCCAAAAATCAGATTGGCGCATGATTTGGGTTTTGAACCAGGTTACACGCGACTTGGACCAGTTGCCTCTACTCCCTGGGACGGATCTGGGAAGTTTGGATCATGCAAATAATCAGATTGAGACTTTAACCAGGTTGCAGATGACCCAGCACCAAGGCCACAGCCCCCCAGGACAAAGCTGGGGAATCCAAACTGTGTGAACAGCCTGACTCAGATGGTCAGGGCCTGGATTGGTACCATCAACCTGGTTTGGCCCCCAAAAATTCAGAAAAATGTGCAAAAGTTTTTTTGATTTTTCCAAGATTTTGTTTACCCCCCACCCTCCCACCCAGCAGCCAACCAAATCCCATCACCAATCCTCAATCACCCAATCATTTGGCACCCCCACTATGCAATTTTCCCCATACTTAAGGCAACTGCCCTGTCAAGGGGCAGTTGTTGGTTCAATCTCTAGTCTTCCCGTGCTTTGTGCTAAATAAAACCTGAATACCCCAAACGCCTTGCCGCAGAATCTGCCTATTTATTTTTCAAAAATTACGCCAATCAATCCAGCAAAGTGCACTGCCATCCAAATAATCCCAATGATCGCCAAATGGGTCATCCAGTTGCTTGACCTTACCACGCGGTGGCAGATTGTATCCATTATAAACTGCCTCACCCCCAATGATGAAGTTGATTCTCCGTCCATTTTTGTGTACCCTCTAACATGAATCCATCTGTTTGCTCTGCCGCTGGGATCTAAAAGACCACTCCCCTATTAGAGCAGCATCATGGCGCCCCTGCCCCAGTGCTCATGAGCTCAGCTCCCACACCTGGCTTGTCCACCACTGGTACCACCCACCTGAGGGCTCCAGAGCACCCCGCCTAATGGGAGCTCAGCCCTAATGCTTGCCGCGGGTCCGTTTTCCTCTCTGACAGCACCCCTGTTCACGCGGTGGGTCCTGTGCCGCCCTAGCTGGCGCACAAACTCCCCTATTCAAAACTGAAGGCCAGCAACCGCAAATCCTGGAAAGTCATCATCCTCCCACCTCTCCCGCTCTTGGGGGTTGCCCCTGCAAGACTCACAATTGCCCCCATTGCAACCATCTGGTTTGCCTTGGGGGCCTTCGGTACATTAATGAACCTTTACTTTCCTCACGTCCTCAATAGATCTCCTCTTCTTCTAGTTGCACGGACTGCTGTGCCCTTGGCATTCTGGGCTCTCCACTGGGTGCTTGCACACCCCAACTGGGAGCCCAGTCTAATTTTTATAAGCCACATCCATGACAGCTAGCAGCTGGATATAAATCTTATAAGTTTACTTCTCACTCAAAACAAAAAATTCTAGCTATACAATAGCTCTGTAACAGACTGGAAAGCTCATGCTTTTATTTGTATCAAAAATTGATCAATATAGAGAGTTGTCTTTATATATAAATATTTAGGTAAGTGTCATATAAAGGATGAAATCTTGGCAAGTGGTTGAACAAGGTACCTGACATATTAAGGAAAGATTTGGTATACATTTTAATTTCTCTAAAATCTAAGAGAAAAGTCATAATCCACAATGTATTACCACCTGTAGGTCTCTTCTTTATAAGATACAGGGATAAGAAAGGTAAGCATTAGTATATGATCCTTGATAGGATTTCCTTCGCCTGAGTGGCTTTATAGATGCGCTTCCACCCTCCGCGTCTGGCCTAGGTTGCATGACTAGGATCCAGTATGATGGAGGAGCTTTCCAGTCAGCATCACGCATATATGGCACTGATTGGCCCCCTGCTAATTGGCCGCGTCTCCTCTCCCATCTCTCGTGACAACCATCTGAGTGATCACAGGTCACTCACCGTTGTCCTCACCACCACACTTAGACCGTCGCGTAGGTTCTGGCCTAGGCTTGCCTCAGCTCTTCTCAACAACCCCTTCACTAAGGAGAAGCTGTCTATGACCATACTGAGACTCTCACCTCCCCCACCCCACCTGCTTGACCACAAGGCTAGATGGGCGGTGACCAAGGAGGGCATCACCCGCGTTGCTTACAACTGTGCCAAAGCCCAGATGACTGCAGCTCGCGCCAGAGTCAAAAGGGCGGAAGCCAGAATCAGACATCTGGAGCGAAACTGCCAGCCTTCGCCCTCTCCCAGATGGTTGAAAGACTGGGAAGTGGCGCAGGAAGCACTCCTCTTGGAGCTCTCACTGCAGGAAGAACGGGGAGCAAACTTTACAACATCTCGTTACTATGCTCAATGGGAACGCCCCACCCGCTTCTTCTTTCAGAAACAGAAAGCCCGGTCAACAGCGCAGGATATTACTGCACTGAAGATTGGCACTACAACCACTTCAGATAAGGAGGAAATCACGCAGGAACTACACCGCTTCTACTCCAGCCTCTTCCATGCCACCCAGGTGGACCCATCGGACATCCAAGACTTCCTGTGGCGGGCTCCAGAGCCGCCCATTGACCCACGGGCTGATGAGGCTCTACTGGCGCCTATTTCCATCCAGGAGGTGATGGAAACCCTTCTAAAATCCCCACGGCTTAAAGCCCCAGGCCCAGATGGAATATCCTTCGAGGTGTACCTTCTGGAACCTGCAGTGATAGCCAGAACCCTCCGCGACCTCTTCGCTGCACTCTTGGTGAATGGCGAGGTCCTCCCCGACTCCAGAGGCTCAATCACGACCCTCATTCACAAGAAGTCAGACCGTGAGAACCTGGCGAACTGGCACCCCATAGCGTTGATCAACACAGACCACAAGCTCTTCACGAAGCTTCTGGCCAACCGCATCACCAAATGGGTGTCACCTCGCCTCTCCCCATCCCAGCACGGTTTTATTCCGGGGAGGTCGTTATGGGACAACTATAATGACTTTCACGTAACTTTGACTGCTAACTCTAGTAAGGTGAATGGCTTTGTGGCTCTCCTGGATATGGAGAAAGCATATGATCGGGTAGCCTGGAAGTATATTGATGCTTCCCTGGCCCGCTTCCATCTCCCACCCGCAGCTAGGCGCTGGATATCAGCGCTCTATGACCAGCTCCACACCAGAGTCCTGGCGCCAATGGGTTTTACAGTGGCAGTACCAGTTAGACAAGGTCTCCGGCAAGGGGACCCCCTGAGCCCTATCCTTTTTAACATCACCCTTGACCCCCTCTTGGCCTCCTTACGGGACAAGCTAACAGGGATTCTGGTCCCAGGTAAAGCCCCCACACGCACCATGGCATTTGCAGATGACACTGCCTTTGCATTTGGCTTCCCTGGGGATGTTGCCCTCGCTGCTGTGACCATTGAGAGGTACACCAAGGCGTCCAACGCCATGGTCAACACCTCCAAGACAACAGTTGTACAGGTCGGCTCCCCCACCTTTCCCCCACCATTTGGTATTGAACCTGAGCGCGGTACCTTCCGTCACCTAGGCGTTCTCACCAACCAACAAGGAGTTGCGCTAAAAGACAATGAGGACTTGCTCCTCGCAGCAGTTAACTCCAGGATTGCCATCTGAAACCGGTGGCACATCACCCCCTAGGGTCGAGCTCTGATGACCAATGTGTTCCTCCTCTCCAAAGTCTGGTTCCTAGCGCACGTCTGCCCATTCACAGATGCCTTTTATACGCGGCTCAATGTACTCCTCCGCTGTTGGATCTGGGTCCAAACCATCCACCAATGGCCCTCTCAACCATTGCCTGACCCTGCAATGAAGGGGGCCTAGGGCTTCTGGACACGCGATCCCACGCCACCACAATCTTCCTGAAGTTCCTATGGCCGATTGTCTGCTGGGACGCGACCCCCATGCCCCAATGGGCGCCCGCCCTCCGCCAGTCAGTGTCAGCAGCTTTGGGTCTTCCTAGAGCATCTCTGACCTCATTAGGGGAGTGGCTCACAAACCACCCAGGCCATCGCCTAAAACCATCCTCATCCCCCTACTGGAACCAGGCTCTCCTTGCCCTGAAAAGAGTAGGCGCGCGGATCCACCATGCCTTCCCATACAGAAGGGAAGGCCCTGGCCTCAGCCCCCGTCGCCATGCAATTGTGCACAATGGACAAGTTGTCACAACTCTCCTCAACCCCCAAGATCGTCCTCCCATCCGCTCAAGACTCCTTGAGCTCCTCCCTCCCTCCGTGAGATTTGACCTTAAGGAATTGTGGAAGGACGTCTATCACCCCATCCTGTCAGCAAAGGTGTCCAACACCTTATGGAGGGTGCTCCACTGTTCATACAGGACAGGGGACCGGACTGGCCCTACCTTCCAGCACCAAAGCTGCCCCTGCTGTGTGGAGCCTATTGAATCCCACCTCCATCGTTTTTTCACCTGTCCAGGTGTCGCCGCATTTTGGCCAAAGGCCCGCGCGCTCCTCCATGCTCTTCCCTGGTCTGGACACCCTGTGCAAGACCTCATGTTTGAGCAGACATTGCCTGGTTGCCACCAACCCCTCCGTGTCCTCACCTATGCCACAGCCATCTGGACCATCCATAACTCCTTCCTTTGTGCTGCCTTTGACCGGCAGATGTGGACCCTTCCACACATGATCACCCACTTTCAGGTACACTTTGAGATGGCCCTGAAGGTCTGCACTATGTCGCCAACCCTCCCCCGCTCAGTTGTCACTGCAGCACAGCTCTGGCGCGCAAACCCCCTCCCTTTCTCGATGCCTCCTCCCTCCCCTTCCCTCGCCTCAGGCTCTTAGGAGCCCAGGCGTAATTCAATAAACATCGATGAATCCCCCCCTCAGGTTGGGACCATCTAGTACTAAAAAAAGTATATGATCCTTGCTCTCAGCCAAACTACAAAACATGAAGAGGGTAATGAAGTACATTAGTATGATAAATTTATTGAATATAACGGGATGGTCAATGATTTCTTCAAGGATGCCTACCTGGGAATAGAAATTAATAAAGCCCAAAGAACAAGACAAAATAAAACATAACAAAACAAAATGAAATACCTAAAAGAGGTGAACAAAACCTAAAGGTAAAAACTAAACCAATCAAGTAGAACACCAGAGAACCACATATATTATCATGGCAGAAGGGAAGGAGAGATCAGGGGGCTCATCATAAGCAGCAGATTCTTCCTCCTAGAGCAGAGCACAAGCTAAGGTTGTTGAATATTAGGATATTGTATATTGTAGGAAGAATATTGACTATCTAACTCTTACAACAGAATTGATGCCTCGACCTGTAAAGGGGTTAAAGTGTATCCTCAATTAATCACATGGCAAACTGATGGTCAGTATGGCTCAAATCAACGCTAGAAAAATTCTGGTAGACCAATTTGAGCCTAAGATACCCTAAGATGAAATTCTGCATAATCAAAATAAAGGATCATTGGACTGTTAGGCAACCATAACTTAAGGTGGCACATAGGCAGTAAATTAAAATGACCTAACAATATAATAAGAATTAACAATCTGCCCAACAATCAATCTAGGTAATACCAAGTCTTTATTTAACTTGGTACATTCAACTGATATTTTTACCCTATTAAAATATGCTAAAAAAGCATTAGATATCTGAAATGCATCAACTGTTTAAGGCCTCCATAACTGGATTTCCTCTCTATATTTTATTAATCCTTTTCCTTTTGAGGTTTATATTATTAAATATGACATATAAAAACCCTATTCTATACTGTAATAAATTTAAGTCATTAATTCTATATCTTGTTTTGGTACTTGACTTCAATAAATCATTTCACCAGACTTATCATAGGATAGATACTCTAGCTGATAGGATCTTAGCTGTGACTTGTCATCCAAAAAACTATATTAATACTTGTCATGTATCTTAGATAGCTTCAATTATTAACTGCTGGGATTCTTGAATATAGCACCATCAAGCTAATAATATAAGCCCAACGGTCTGGTGCTTAATTAAGGAGCTCAGCCAATGCATAACAATTACTATACCTAATTGATTGTACTATAGAAGATAACCCAATTAATAGTGTCACCCTCTGGTTGCACAATGGAAATGGTGAAGAAGATGACCAGAATGGGAAGTATACCGATTGTCACCTTTGAAGGAGTTAAAGAAAATCTTATTTAGATTCTGAAAGAATGTTTTTAACACAGTTTTGAATTGAAGGAGTTTGAGACTTAATTCATAGAGTCATTATTCCAGGAGAAAAAGCAAGCTGCAAAAGGGACCTGCCATGGACAGGACTCTCATAAACCTATATGAATCCAGTGCATTCTCACTGAGCTATGGATCAAGTGCAAATCTTTTTCATTATATTCTACAATATGCACACCCTGTGCTCTATCATTTGTGCATTTACTAGGAGCCCATAATGAGATACTCCATCATCATATTAATACCCAATGGACCTTAAAGATGGCCTATGAACAGGTATAAAATTTAGCATCACAAAGTATAGAGGACATCCGCCATCTGAGTTGAAGCAAACCATTCCTACATCATTCAGCTCCATATTCAATTAGGATTATTGATCCAGTATTTTAAAGTATGTGGAGAAAGCTATGAAGTTTCTCCAAAAAGGATATATAAGAGTCAAAAAAAATTACAATGATTACTCAACGCCTTTGTTCAAGAGCCTCTAAGACAAGGTGTTGGGATTTTTCTCACCTTTCCAGACTCCTAGATTATCATGGATCACTAGGGGATAATTCCCTATGGCGAGTGAGTTTAATATCAGTTGACCTTAATTTTGGGTTAATAATGTTTGGGATATTTTAGGTAATTTTCCAGGTCTGGATCCATTGGGGGTTAATCTGGGTTATGCGTTTGATCTCTTTGGGCAGAGTTGCCAAGGAAATGAGGGCATCTGATAGTTGATCAATGACTACCTATCAGGTGTACCAATTAGGATCAGTTGGGTTTCATCACTGACTGATTGAGAATTTAGGGAGCAAGTTATGAGGCAAGTGGTGCCAGATGCACCTAGTGAATCAATCAGTTGGTTTGTGACCAGAAATAATGGGTAATAAGTCCCATTACCTAAGCAGGGCGCACTCCATATATGGTTGGTTTGCTGGGATCGAGTAGGAAACAATAGAGACATGTTTTCTGACTCTTTCCATTTTAGGTCTCAAGGATGTCCAATGAAGAAATCCTAACCAGATGGGTAAGATTATTGCTGGTGAGACGTCAAAGGGAAGTTCAATGGCAACAGCTGCCGTTTTAGGGCTGAGGCGCCATCTGAGGGTTTTGCACCAAATTTACTTTACAAATTCCCTTGATAATTCACATTAATAAAGAGTTTAATTTAGCTGAGTTCATTATTGGACCTTAGGTTATTCATCCTCAGGAAATTATTGCTGTGTGCTTTAATTGGGGACTTTTTTGCAGGATAAAGAGTAAGGATTGAGGATCCTTAGAAGAGAAGCTGAGCTTAGACGGTAATTGCTGTAGACTCTGCAAGACCAGAGGAAAGGCCATAAGCTTAGGGATCTGAGCGTGGATCAAGTTAGGCAGATAAGGGTAGAATTCCCTACAGTCAACATCAAGAGTATTTCTTAAAGAAGTACAGGTTGAGCGTTGAACCAGTATGGGTTACTTTTCAACTATGGATAATAGTCTTCATACTATTATCAATCAACTATTAACTACTATCAGACAATGCAAATTGTTCACATATCGAATCTGTGCAATTAATCATTTTGGAGCTATTGGTCTTGAACAATCATTGAAACACTTTAAATTTTAACATATTAGTGCTCACTACAGAGGGTAGTTGAGTAAGATCCGTCAATCATAATGTCATATATGGAATTTTCCAATTTTGTCAATGAGTTACTAGGGAAAGTAACATCATTGAGGAAGAAAGAAGATCTAGTTCAATAATTTATTATTGAAGACTGATCTTGAAGCAGAACACGTTCAATTGCATTCACTCACCTCAGATGTGGAGCAACTAGTGAAGCAAATTAAAGAAATGAAGAATTAGAAATGTGACTATGACCCCCATATAGCTAATGATGCCAAAGAAGATACTAAAAATTTTGGAAAAGGACTTTCAGCTTAGATATGAAACTGTTTAGTGCTGCAAGAGAACCTGTTCCACCAGACATCTACTTAAGATGAAAATTTCAGCAGGGCCAACTTGAGTTGAAATTGGGTCCGCTTGAAATATTCTCAAGGAGCAAGATATTTAGATTAGACACTAGATGAGACATTGGATGAGATTGATACGGAAGTAAATCAATTAAGAGTACTGGATTGCAATACAAATGAGGAGAACGAGGTAAAAAGGAAGCAATTGATTCAAAAAAGTGGAGGGAATTGTTTAACCCAATATTAATTAATCAATGAGACAAAAAAGCTGGAGATGAAATCATCAGTTCAAAATGAAATTGGATGAAATTAACGTTGCTATATCAATCTGTGTGATTATGGGATCGTTTCCAGATCCATCAGTGAATTTACTTCAAACTTTTTAATGGTAACGAATGCCAAAAATCATTTTTAAGAGAAAAATGATAAGAGCAATTAAACAAAACTTACAAGTAATGAGGAATTCACAATTTTGTGAGGTACAAAGACTCAAGTATCAGTTGCTGAAATATGAAATGAAATTAGGACCTGTTGGAAGAATGAAAAGTAAAGAATGAAGGTCAGTGAATGGAAACATTTATAAGTATTGCCAAAGTTGGCAAGCGTTGCCTATATGTGAAGAAACAGAGCTGCTGATTATATAGTGAAGAAGGTCAATACTAAAAACTGAAAGTATTGGATCTATAAGAAAATAATTGCAATGTTTCCAAAGGACCACTAAACCATTAAAATGGTTATGTCCTAATAATTTGGTTAAGTCCTAAAAGAGGACTACTGAACCAAATTGATGGTAAGTCTTAAAAACTAAGACCTCTGAACCATAGAAAACTGGAAGGTCAAAGTATACCTTGGATACAGTTTGGGGGAATAAAAAGAAGATGTACCGCTGAATTAAGCGAAGGTCATGTCTATAAGCTAAAAAGAAAAAAAAACTATTAAAATTGAAAAAATATAGTGGTAAAAAACATTAAAAACGCACAGAAAAAAGATATAGTTTTTATATTTTTATTATTCGTTATCCTCAACTTGGGGATGCTGCTTATCTCGCCTCTTGGGGGAGAGAGGATGTATAGCAGTAGTAGTGAATAAACCGTTGAAATCTATGTGAGATCAGACGCTAACAAGAGCTAGACCTACTTGAAGCCAAGCCTTTGAGAGGAGGCTTATCCCTGTGAGTATGCAACTAGGGGAAGAGATATGGTAATATCAGTACTTGCCAAACGTGATACCCTGGATCAGGGAGGGAAGCAACAGAACAAGAAGAGGCAGTTGGCATATAACCCCAAGTAATCCTGATATGGCACCGGAGCCAGAAAATTGGCCTTGAGCGCTTCCTGATGGGCTTTGTCAAGAAAATTGGACATATGAGTTGGTATTGAGCAAGGGATACTAGGTGGGAGTTGCCAAATAAAGCCCCAATCAAAGCCATCAGAGGAAGGTACTGATAGGATGCGCCAGAAATGAGATAGTCATGTTTTGAGTGGATGGCATCCTGAAGATGACAACTACATGCTTCTTAGATGCAAAAGCATAATGAGCAATTGAATCTGGGAGAGGCTGGGAGTTTCATGGCCCAACTTCAAAGAAAATGGCTGGTAAAGTGAAGGGCATAGGCTGCCACATCTCAATCTAGGATATTTTTGAGATTGAAGTGGTTTAAAGCTATGGACAGAGCCTCAGTTACTTGGGTCCTTAATTCTGCATAGAGGAGTTTGAAATGTTTGCGATTTCTGATGGCTAGTTCAGGTGACTAAACATCTGGTTTATAGAATTGGCCACGTTGGAAAAGGAACTTTGGAAGCAAGTCAGATCTAGTGAGGAATGTTCAATCAATAGCAGAGGGCATTGCTTCAGGAGGCTTGACGATGATTGTAGGTGTATCTTTGAAAGGACCCAAATTCAGGAGGGTACTAAAGCCTAATTCAGAATTGACAACAGAGGGATGATTTGTCATGAGTTTTTTGAGACAATCGCTAATCTGGTTTTTTCAGGGTTATTTACCATTTCTGGTAGTTCCGTGGAAGGACTGCCTATGAGTGCTTGAATGGAAGTATGAGTCCTAGAGGGACCATAAAAATAATTTGTTACGCAGATTGAGTCATCAGTTGGAAAAGCCGAGCATCTTTATCATACATACTGTCAAGAAGTTGCTAGTACTGAGATTCTGAATTCAACATATGAGCTGGATGAGAGGGAAGATGTTGGACTTTTTATAATAGTTGACATTATCCACTTTGGTATCAATAAAGCTCTAATTTCAAAGAAATTTCAAAATTAGTGATAATCTCTTCAGAGAAGAATTTAGAATGATATGAGCTAAAGAAGTTATTAAGAGAAAATAACAAAAGCAAGTATAATTTGGGATTCTTATTTGTTCCATGAATTCTCTCTCACTTCGCTCACTTTTGGTCAAATCATAGTTTGAAATTTAGCAAAAAGAGCTCCACTTGTCATCGCCCTATTCAAGTTACCTATGTCAA
The DNA here is from genome assembly GCA_022478985.1 of Massospora cicadina. Classification (NCBI taxonomy): domain Eukaryota; kingdom Fungi; phylum Entomophthoromycota; class Entomophthoromycetes; order Entomophthorales; family Entomophthoraceae; genus Massospora; species Massospora cicadina. The sequence goes on along the minus strand of JAKSZP010018599.1, from coordinate 128,611 downwards.
TAAGTTTGACGCCCGCTGCCCTCATGTGGGATAGTGGTGCACCAAACTCCTAATGTTTGTCAGCCATTGCTGAAATGTGCTCAGGCTGGATTGGCTAGCCCTCCAAATTCTTCATCATGCTATATACCACCTAAGGACTTAGCCTTACATCCTTCCTGAACCCAGGCTGTGCCATGCTGCCCTTATGCTCCCCCAAAGCAACATGCAATTTGGCCTTTGGGTTGAATATGGTAAGTTGTTCCCCTATTCAGACAGAGCCATTATCAAATTAGTTCAGGATGTTATGCAGACTGCACGTTTCATCAATTTATGCCCCTTAAAGTGGTATTTTGATCTTGGCTTCTCTAGTGAAGCTGATGCTGCAGTAGCAGCTACCATCCCCCTGGTGTTCCAGGGCATCCCCCTCCAACTACTTGTACCCAGTTTCCCACTAATACCACTCTTATGGTTCAGTTTGCAGTACTCCCTACACACCTACTACCCAAAGTTTTTAATAATGAAATTAATATTGGATTATTGAAATATGGTTCTGATCACATGATACAATTTGTGGTTACCAATGGAGCCACTCACCTCACAGGCCCCACGCCTATGCTACCATTTGTCAGTATCAACAGAAAAAGCCCTCTCAATCCCCCTCACACCATTATCCCCTCTGCCCCAGACCATTCTTTTAGGGATTAAGTGGATGGAGGGCGCACCATTTTCCCTACCTGTTTTGAACTGGACCATTCAAAATGGTGCTTCCCCTCCATCTCACAAGCTGTGGGATCCACACCCAACTCTATGCACGATAACCTCATAGCTGATCCAATAACATTTTTCAAATGGCACTATCCTTCCCCCTCCCCCAAAGTGGTAGCCACAGAAACCACTGAATCAACAAACCAAAAATTACATCAACAAACCCCTTTTCCTGAACTCACCAATCAGTAGCCATAATGGACTAAAGTAAGTTCTAAACCATCCTCCCAGCCAAACGCAACAGATAACCCATATGCAAACAATTTAATCAAATTCAACCAAAATCTATGGGATTATTTGGTTGAGGTTGATAAATTGGTTGAGCTTATCCCTGAATCTGAATGGGCTGGACCCCCTCCATAAAAAATGTACCTCATTACTGTTTATGCGTCCCAACTCCCAAAGCGCCATTATACACCTAGCCCTCATGCCACCCCATTCAAAAGGGACTACCAACTAGCTGAAAAGGCAGTTGCCTCACCCAAATCTCGCCCAACCCGTAAAGCTGTTGCAATATCAGTTGCAGTACTGGCTATGGGACTGCCACCTCCTATCATACCTAGTACCATGCTTACAAAACAGAAAAAAATACCATCTCCAATACTATCAGGTGGCAAATTCAGCAGTTCAAAAAGTTGCAATGGGCACAAAGTTTGGCCCAAAAACCCGCATTACCCACAACAACCTCGCAACCATCAATACCCTACCTAAAGACGACTTGAGGCGGAAAAAGCACTTGCAAACTATAATCCCATTCTCCTCATTGCACACATTGGGTTGCAAGCACCCCTTTGTTATCTCGACCCTCATTTCCATGATGTTCCCACACCATTGCTAACTGATTTATGCCGCTACATGTCCACAACAAATGAGGAAGAAAAGCCTCCCAATCCCCCTTCACCCACCACCATGGATTTAAAGCGGTTTTCGCTTCTGACTTGGTTGGTGTGTTCTGTTTGAATTTCACATTGGTTTGAGCAGATCCATCAGTATAATTTTAACTTTACTTTATTTTATTTTGTTGTGGAACTTTAGCTCATTGAGCTTTGGTAAAGTCCATCCCCTGGTCGGCTTGCCTCAGATATATAAAATATTTGTGCCATGAAATGAACATTGACAGCAGTGAACTCCTGTCAATGATGAGGAGGAAGATCAGGAAATCGAGGATGCCAGACCAAGATCTTAAATATGACAATGGGTCATGTGCCCTGAACGGGGAAAACTGGAAGCTGGGACTAGTATTGTCACGAGTAAATCAATCAGTACAGCATAATAGAGGGTCATGGGGCCCATGCTCTGAGGAGGTGGTAGCAAGGAGGAAGAGGAAGAGAATGGCATGCCAAGGGTTGTCCTGAGAAGTGTTGAGTGCAGATTGACTGTGATCTGCTAGAAACTAAGAAATATTTGACCTGGTGTCTGAGGCATGTTCTCCTGTCCTGATCCTATTATCACTGGAAATCTAGGCAAGAGGGGGTGAATTGGGATTTTTGCCCACCTTTCCAGACTCCTAGATTACCATGGATCACTAGGGGATAATTCTCTATGGCGAGTGAGTTTGATATCAGTTGACCTTAATTTTGATTTAATAATGTTTGGGATATTTTAGGTAATTCTCCAGTTTTGAATCTGTTGGGGATCAATCTGGGTTAATGCTTAAAATCTCTTTGGGCAGAGTTGCCAATGAAATGAGGGCATCTGATAGTTGATCAATGACTACCTATCAGGTGTACCAATTAGGATCAGTTGGGTTTCATCACTGACTGATTGAGAATTTAGGGAGCAAGTTATGAGGCAAGTGGTGCCAGATGCACCTAGTGAATCAATCAGTTGGTTTGTGACCAGAAATAATGGGTAATAAGTCCCATTACCTAAGCAGGGCGCACTCCATATATGGTTGGTTTGCTGGGATCGAGTAGGAAACAATAGAGACATGTTTTCTGACTCTTTCCATTTTAGGTCTCAAGGATGTCCAATGAAGAAATCCTAACCAGATGGGTAAGATTATTGCTGGTGAGACGTCAAAGGGAAGTTCAATGGCAACAGCTGCCGTTTTAGGGCTGAGGCGCCATCTGAGGGTTTTGCACCAAATTTACTTTACAAATTCCCTTGATAATTCACATTAATAAAGAGTTTAATTTAGCTTAGTTCATTATTGGACCTTAGGTTATTCATCCTCAGGAAATTATTGCTGTGTGCTTTAATTGGGGACTTTTTTGCAGGATAAAGAGTAAGGATTGAGGATCCTTAGAAGAGAAGCTGAGCTTAGACGGTAATTGCTGTAGACTCTGCAAGACCAGAGGAAAGGCCATAAGCTTAGGGATCTGAGCGTGGATCAAGTTAGGCAGATAAGGGTATATTCCTACAGTCAACATCAAGAGTATTTCTTAAAGAAGTACAGGTTGAGCGTTGGACCAGAATGGGTTATCTTTTCAACTATGGATAGTAGTCTTTTTTTTAACTAGATGGTAGGATAATAGTCTTCATACTATTAACAATTGGCTATCAACTACTATAAAACAACGCAAATTGTGCACATATCAAACCTGTGCAGTTAATCGTTTGGGAGCAATCAGTCTTTAATATAACATCGAAACCCTATAAATTTTAACACAAGGTATCAAAGCCCATGGCAAAATGGAAGCTCAAGCTTCTCTTAGCCGCCATCAGGAGAAAGAACAAATCACCCTACTCAATTCACGGATAGAAAAAGTCCTACAACAAATTGATGAGCTGGAGGCCCATTGAACCTCTGAGTTTTCATCAGTTCCTCAAAACTATATTTCCCAGTAGCCCATGTTGAAAAGGAACTGCATCCTGTAAAACTCAAGCATCTCTTATTTCCATTACCAAGCATCTCAACTTTTTAGATAGTGACATGAGAGGCAAATTGCCCAGTAAAGAAGACTATAATCAAGTCTACCATCGACTTATGAAGCTGAACAACGCTGGAACAAGCTTACAGAAGATATGAAAGACAAGACCAACAAGCCTCATCTGAGCACTGAATGAAAAGATATGAAGGAGACTTGTATCAGCGCATTGGAATATTAGAGGATGAGTCAAACTTTAGCAAGCTTACTGACCATCTTCTCACCAACAAATTCATGATCTAGAATCCCCATAAAGAACTTGGAGGATGATAGATTCATTTTAAAAAGAAGAATTACTCTGCTGAATGTTACACCAAGACTTACTTTAGGAAATGGAGCAACATCCCAATACTCTACAAAAATCATATTTATCAACTTGCGCATCATTTAAACAGAGCAAAACACATTATAAAATTACTGAATCAGAAGCTCCTGAAGCACACATATCAAAACATGATTGGAGGCCAATACCTTTAAGCCTACGTCAAGGACAAATATACACCTGGAGAAAGGAGTATCATATGTTTCCTATATGTCTTTGAGCTGCAATAGAAGGTGTAACTGAACATCTAAGAGGTTAAGCATATTTTATCTTGTTTAAGATATATGGCTCAAGAGGTTATGGTGCCCCATACGGACGACCTGCATACCTTGAGAGAAATGAAGGAAGCGATCATCTAAGAATTTGTTTCCCAGAAAATACTGAGTTTGAAGAAACAGGTCTTCATGAGAATCGCACTATGCTGAAATGATGCCGTGGCTGACTTTGCGGATCACTTTATTGAGGCCCAAACAATTTTGACCTTGAAGACACTTTTTTTATTGCTTCTGTATTTACCTTCATTGCTGGTTTAAATAGTAACTCAACCTAGCCATGCACATCACATATGTCAAGCAAAACTTCATTCCATATTAGTCATTAAAGAAGCTTTGCTTGATATGGGTGATATACACAAACCTGAAAGCTTTCAAAAGGCTTCCACAAAACCCAGAGTGCATACTGAGGAGGAAGTGAAGCCTAGGAAGGAGGAAAATAAGGTGTAACTATTGCAAGGAGAACAGCCATACTTAGGATATGTGTTATAAGAAGAGACTGCTAATATGAGCATGAAAGAGAAAGGGTGTCTTAGAATCAGGTACTTTAAAGCCAACCAAACCAAATTACCTGAAAGCAAAACATTGCTGATCGCTCATCTCACATGCATTGAGAATGAATCTGGTGATCACTATGAGGGGTGTTATGAGTAATAATTACTATATTTAGGTTCACCCATGAGCTTGCCATTCTGGACTGCTCAAATGCCAAGAATATCAATGATGCCCAGATTACCAAAGGCACTTACCTCAGTCAAGATATCAGGTGCCTCAGAATAATTGATACAGCCAGTGATGCTGATCAATACCTTTCCCTGTATACCTGACCCATCTCAAGCATTTTTAGTCTACTGGAGATCAAGAAGAAATTTCCAGAGACTACCCAAAATCTCAATGCAACGTTCCTCATTTAAGAGTGTTAGGCCTTCTGCTGAAGTTTTGAGGAACCACTAATAAAGTAAAGTGGTAATTTAGAAGGTCCAAGTTATGTCTATCTTAGATAAAAGATAATCTATTATTGTTATCTCAATTTGACTCATCAAGAAGATTAAACTTGCCCTTGGCCTCGAATAAAATCAAGAGTGTAGTACTGTAGGTCTGAACAACATCAAGGCAATAGGTGCCTATTAGAATTTAAATTTATTGTGGGGAAGGCCAACCATGGGACGGACACTTTCAAATATGACTCAGACGAGACAAAACTTAGTACCAGGGGAGGCACCCCAGAGAAGCGATGCTATCTCTTGTTGCCAGCGGGAACGCCACTTATGGGGAGGGGAGGGAACGTGTGAAGAGGCCGTAGCCACTATTGAGCACGTGTGGAGGAAAGGGTCTGATTTGATGAACCAGACTTGGAACCAGGAGGAGACCAGCTGTCAGCGACATGGTGGGAGATATCCAAACATCCACGCTTGAAAGTGGTCCACCAAATGAGACCGGAATCTGTGGACAGCTTCTGGGAGGGTGGGGATGGAGCCAGCGATGGCATCCAAGACAATCGTGTGGATAGTCCACATGGCGATTGCAACCACCAGAGCACGGAGGGAGGGTGGGAGGGGGAGGCCATTGATGAAGCAAACATATCTCTTGACAGACTGAAGGGATGCGTTTGATCCTGGCCTAGCAGACGTTGGACTTCGCGCCATATCACTTTAGAGGTTGGGCACTTCTCCAGGCGGTGGAACAGCGTTCCATACTGGCCACACATGACACAGGATGAGTGTAAAGCGTTAGAGCGCTCAGCTGTACGATACACCCGCCTCAGGCAGCGCACACATGGGAGCGGACTTGAGGCTGCAACAGAGGATGGTGTGCGTATTTCCAGATAGTCTTTTGGGTTTCAATGGAATAAGGGATGTCCATCATGTCCAGGTAGTCCACCCTGGATAGGACATGGGGTCGAATGGGGATCACGCCATCATGGATGGGTAGCCCCTGTACCTCTTGTGTGAACTGAGGAGAGGGGCGGCCTCTTCGGGTTGTATGTCCACTAATACAAATTCTCCACTCTGCGCTTCGCATGGAGAGTAGGATTCGTTTATAGTGGGTTTTTGTCCCGTGAGGACCTGTGGCTGATGTGTGTGATGCGAGGTATTTCATCAGGGAGTGGGGGTTTGATGGATTATTGAGGCCCAAGGCTCAGGAAAAGTTGGAGTGGGCCGCGCGGGACCGGTGTTGGGATGGGAGTGTAGGAGCAGTGACGGCCGCAATCCAGGTGCCCAGGATCTTGGTGGCATGGGCTTTGAAGTCAAGCAGGCCCATGTCACCATGATGATGAGGGCCAAACATGACCTCTAGCCGTACTGGTGGAGGGTGGCCTGACCAAAGCCATCCTTGCAGCAAAGCATACAGGGATTTGAAGAAGCTTGGGGAGAAGGGGATGGCGTGGGCTCTGAACCAGACTTTGGATAGGAGCATAGAGTTGGCAAGAACAACCCTGCCAGTGAGGGTAGTAGGGTGGGCTCTGAGAGAGGCTATTCGCTTCGTCACGTTGTCCAGTATACAGCCCTCCATTACTGCTGACGCGTATCCACCTGCCTCCATACACACGCCCAGATGGCATACTGGTCCTATGGTAGGACGTGGCACAAAGGGGAGCACCAGTGGAGCGGTGTGTGTTGAGTTAGTAAGGCGTGGACGTGGGCGAGCAGATGGGTTGGGTTGGGGACTACTTGCTGGGGCCCAGCAGTTCTGAAACCGACCAAGGAGGATGATTTCGGTTTTTGGAGGCGTTCAGTGCCACGTTGCTTACCCGGGAATATTCCTGGATGAGGGCTTCAAGCGTACGTGCATCTTTGTTATTAGACACCCCCACCACGCAATCATCTGCAAATGCCAACATCTTGACTGGGGTTTGGCCTGGCACATGGACCCCAGTGAGGTGGGCATTCACATTTCGCAGTAGTGGGTCAAGGCTGAAGTTGTATAAGAGTGGGCTGAGGGGGTCCCCTTGTTGCAGGCCCCTTTGGGGGCGGACTACTTCCGTTATGAAGCCTGGGCCACGCATTGCCATTGTTGCAGATTCCGTGAGCAGCATCACCCAGTTAATGAAGCGGGGGGTAGGCGGAATTGATGGAGGCAGGCCCTAAGGTATTCCTAGTTTACTCTATCATAGGCCTTTTGTTGGTCCAAGAATACAAGTGCCCCAGAGGCTGTGGACTGACAAACATTAGCCACTGAGTGCACGTTATCCCAAATTGACCTTCTGGGGATGAAACCGAATTGTTCTGGGGAGATGGTGGCAGATGCTACAGTCCCTAAACGGTTAGCCATGATTTTGGTTAAAATTTTGGTGTCTGTGTTTGTTAGAGAAATGGGGCGCCAGTTGGCTAAGTCAAGCCTATCCCCTTTCTTGAAGAGTGTGACAGTAAAGGACTCATGTCCTCCTGGTAGGAGAGCGCATTTCCAACAGGCTTTTGTTGAGTGAGGCTAGCAGCAATGGGGATATATATTTAAAATATTTTATGTAGAACTCATATGGAATGCCATCTGGGCCTGGGCATTTTTGGTTTGGCGCACCGCGAATGGCTGTCCATAATTTGTTTGGAGTAATTAAATTCATTTTTTCTCCCTCGCTCTGCTATTCGCTATTGCCTCAGAGTGGACTATGGACGTTTGTTCCCATATGCCGATAAGGCAATAATTGACCTAGCCACTACAGCCTTTGCGCCAGCTGGCTTTATAGAATTCCGCCCTTTTAAGGGCTACTTTGACGTTGGGTTCCAATCTGAGGAGGATGCTGAAGCGGCAGCACAAACTCCTCTAATTTATAAAGAACCCCCATTCCCACAACCCGTACTCGCCTCCCTTCAGACACCACGCTAGTGGTATCCTTTGCAAATCTCCCATCCCACCTTCCACCCCAGGTTTTGTATGACCAGTTGGTCGCGGGGCTCATGGCTTATGGCACTCAGCCCAACCTCATCTTTGCCATTCCTTCTGGTGCAGAACGCCTTGCTGCTCCTCGTGCAACAGCCACCATCATACCACCCTACCATAGCCCAACAAATCCCACCCCGCGCTAGTGTGACTGCAGCACTTGATCATTTCTTTTGGGCTCGGGTCGATAATGGTAGGCAGATTTGTTCCCTCTGCTTTGGCCTCGACCATGCAAAAATGCGTGCCCTAAGGCCAAATCTGCTGATGCAGCTTCTGAGCCCCCCTCTGGAGGTTCAGTATGAGGCGCTTTGCTGCCCCCTCCCACCCTCCAATCTCGTTCAGTGGGCCCACATGGAAAATCAGCCCCACCCAAAACCTCCATCCTCACTCTCCCACCTAAATCTACGCCAGCCAATCAGAGCAATGCTTGGAACAACATTTGTACCCAAGCAGCTGCCCATTCGCCCAATCCTACCCACTCAAATTTAAATGCCACTATTCCAGTGAACTAAAATCCATGGGATCTATTGGCTGAAACTGACGAATCAGGTAATATCCTTATTAGTAAGCATACAGGTCAACCTCTCTGCCATGGCGATTATGGTCGGGCAGAATTTTTCCTTCCTGACTTTGATGAAACCCCTACCCCTCGCCATTTTGCTCCTCTACTCAATACAACCCCCTTCCAAAGTGACCACCAGCTCGCCTTAGCTGCGGTGGCCTCTCCTCATTGCCCAAAACTACGCACCGCGGTGGCCCAGTCAGTGGCTCAGCTCCAGCATGGCCTGCCCACCATCTTCTTCCCCCTGACTTCCCTGAATCTCCCTGCAGTGACATCTCAAAATTATTTGATGATGCTGAAATTGCTGTTATGAATGTCGCAACACTTGCTTCATTCAACCCCTCAGCCAAAATCACCCGCCACAGTATCTCCCTTTTCACCCAACTTCCTGAAGCCCGCAAAGAAGCTGAAGTTCTCCTCGCAGCTTTTGTTGAGACACTTTCCCATCATTATCTTGATGCAGAAGTGGAAAACTCCTACTACGCTGACCTCAGCCCCCACTATGCAGATGCCCCAACGCCCTGGCTCTCTGCTCTGATCCAGTATTGCAACCAACACCCCTTGATTGAGGCGGGTCTTTCTGAAAACCAACCCCCGACCCCTCCTCACCCTCTGCCATGGTGGGTTAAGCAGTTTCTACTTCCCAACTGGTTAGTAGTTTGTTTTGCCATTTTGAGTGTTGTGATTGGTACTGCCCGTCCCCTGGTCGGCGTACCTCGAATAAATCGAATAAATCAAATAAATTGAATCAAAATTCATTTTTTCTGGGTATTGGAAAATGGTGCAGATATAAGCTCAGTTGAGAAATTCCGCCATTTTGGCCAGCTGAATTGGTTTGGCTCAGTATAACTCAGAGTAATATCTCTGCATTTTGATTGCCACTTTGGGCAGTGTGTCCACAATGGAATTATCTGATCTTCGCACCTGTGTGCAGGCCACGCTCTGGCGTGGTGTAAAATTTTTTTGAAGAAGTATGTGGTGCACTTGTCACCTTTAGTGATGCATGTGGCCCTGTATTGGACACAAACCCGATGTTTGTGTTGTCTTTTGAGTGCATTGAGGTAGGCGGCTGCCTCCGCCCACTTCCAGCCCCATGCAGGGCTATATCCTGTGGCTGGAATGTTGGGCTCCAAGTGGGCCAATTTCACCAGCATGCACAATATAACCACTGATGTGGCTCGTGAGCGTCTGGAGGAGAGATGGCGATAGTGGCGGATGGTGTCTTCTTTGAAAGTTGCCCATGTGGAAATGGGGTCCATGCAAAATGGTGCAACAAATGATTCTGCCAAAGTTGCCTCTTCCACCCATGTGGAAAATCCTGGCGACGCGAGCTCGGGGGGCAGATTTTGCACCAATGTGGGGCCTTTGCAACTGTGACAGGTAAGTGGTATGTTATTGAGACCAGTCGATGGTCAGAGAATTCCATTTTAGTTGTTTTGAAGTGGGAGATGTGGGGTTGGAATTTCGCCAGTGCTAGAATAAGGTCAATGCGGGTCATGGACCTTAATTGGCCATTATGGACGTGGGGACGCGTCATGTTTTCGAGCAGTGGGGCATGTCGCGGCAGCGCATCCCTTAACCCAAGGGTGGCTTTTAGAAAGCATAGTTCTACGTGACCCTGTGGGGCATGGGTTGAGGGCGGCCACCAGTCTGTTGGTGAGGTTAGCCAACAGTTCATGTCGCCAACTAGGAAGGAATTGGGGGGTAGTGGAAGGGATTTGACTGACGAGAAAAATTCCTGATGCTCATGTGCACCGTATGGGGCATAAATGTTGATGATTGTGTGCGCAACATCAGCCCATGAGAAGGTGACAATGAGCACTCGGCCATTTAGGAATGTTTCTGAAGATGTAAATTTGAAAAAATTGTTTTTCTGAATTAGCACCCCACAGTGCTTCGACCAAAAGGATAGGGATGGTAGGAGCATTGTTTTCCAAGCTTCCTCGGAACCTCATGGACAGTGGGACTCCTGGATGGCTAGGATATCCACGGGTATATTGTTTTGTAAAAAACTCAGTTTCCTAGCCCAGGACGGGGAGGCCTTGAGTCCAATGATATTCAGCATCCCTAGAGTGAAGGTTTCCCCCATTGCACCTTAGGTGCGAGGGGTGGGCCCCCGGGCCCACCAGCCTCTTCCAGGTCCCCACGGGCTTTCACAGCAGCGCGGGTATTAGCAGCAATGCTATTGGGGTTTTTGTTAATTTTTGTGGAAAGAGTCGCGTTGGCTTTGGCCTTCGCTTTTTGTTTTCCTGACGTCGGACAAATTTTTTGCGGTGCGGATAAGTTCAGTGCACCGTCGAGTGGGGCAAAAAAAATTTTTTTGGTTGGGATAGGTCCCAAGTCAGTTTCGACTGGGGCTTAGGTGCAACGATTGTGTGAGATCGAATCTCCCATTGGATCCTCAGATTGAGTGGCCCATTTGGCATGGGCCTCCCAATCTGATTGGGTGATGGAATCCTGAGTTGCTTCCGCCGCAAAGGTCTCCATGTCCTCCTGGTGTTGTGAGTGTGGGATGGTGGTGTTGGCCTTGTCCATTTCCTTGGCCGCGGCCCTATGGGCCTGCTTGGCCTTCTTCCACTCCTGCGGGGAGATGGGCTTTACCAATAGGTAGCAGCCTTGTGCTCCCCACGGGAAAGCCTCCTTGGTGCTTGCAGTTGGTTCATAGTGTGCCTCTCCGCTGGCCATGGCTGCTGAGGGGTGCTCTTGGAATGTGATGCCCTCCTTGATGGGGCATGTGTGTGCCTTATGGCCAAATGCGTCACAGTAGGTGCAAATGGGGGGCGCGCTGTCCACGGTTACCTGGAATGGGTGGGTGGTATGCCCTATGATGTCAATAGAGGTGGAGTGCGGGATCTGGGTTAGGTCCTTCACAGTCTCCTCAGTTGGGGTCAGAACTGCGATGGCTTTGCCAGTGCACAGGTGTGGCATCAGCGTGAAATGTTGCATTTCAAAAGATTGTATTTCGCCATATATGGCGAGACCATCTTTCAGGTGTTGCTCCAAAATGTCACATTTTACCGTAGTAGGCAAAAAGTCAAACGTGAGGAAAATTTGGTTTGATTTTGTCCATCAGGTTCATTTAGTTTTGACGACCCATTGCCCTTCAGGGAGGTTGACCACTATGCACACCGCTGCAGCCTCATCTGCTGCGATTTTGCTTTTGAAGCCTAGGTCCAGCCAACCGTGTGACATGGAGTGAGGTGCAACATATACCGCGGTCAGGAAAATTTTGTGTACATCTTCACAAAATTTTTCCCATAGGGCTGTTTTTTGGATGTCCAGATACACACAGACTCCGAATTCCACCAACAAAAGTGGCTGGGAATGTGGCGTGTTGATGTACTGGTTGCATCATGCTTGCCACGCAAGTATCTCCGGGGAAATTGTGACTGCCAGTTTTTTTAGATTTTTTTCTATTCCGCCAGATTCTCTGGGGCGTTTTTGAACGTTAGAGGCTGCGGGCCTTCCGCCTGCTCCTCTTGCCTTGCTTGCCCAACTGCTCCCAGACATGGGCGCAGACTAATCCCCTCTATGAGATTATCAAACTAGATTTAGTATTGAATTGAATAGGTTGCAAAAGTGTTTGCAACGAGAAAGAAAAGTATGCAATAGGTGCCTATTCATCTTTGTAAATTTAAGTTAGCAAATTAGTTTTCTCAGCTTTCTCCATTGCTCTGGACAATAGCTGATATGATATAAATATTGGGACGCAAAGTATGAAAAAAATAAAGGAGTCATTAATTTAAAAGAAGGATATTTATCGCTCCTCAACTATTAGTTCACTTTGTACTGGATAATAAAGACTCAAACAAGAAGGATTAATCTTGTCTGGTCAGGTACCCTGTTTCCGCTTTACCTTTACAATATTCTACCTCTAGAAGAAATATAAAATGCTACCTGACTCAGTAGATGAAGCAGAAGGTATACCATTTTATGCCATTAAGGAGTTGAAAATTAAACCAGGAGAACAAAGAGTGGTTTCTACCAACATAACCCTAAATATGACTTCAAAATACTTGTTACATATATTATTAGTGTCAATGTAGTAAGTAGGGCTGAACTAATAGATTTACCAGGAGTCCTTAATCCAGCTTATCGTCATCCTATTGAGCTACAACTTAAAAACCTAGACAAATAAGATATCCTAGTCAAGAAACATCAAGAGATTGGGAATGGTCAATTACTTCTCAATAATGAAATTTCCAAGGTACATTTTATTGGTACTCACCTTTATTTTGGCCTACCCGCCAATAATGTAATTTGCATTATCCCTCAAGTCTCAATATCTGGTAAGTTAAATCAAGAGGAACTTGAAAAAGTGCATATTTTACTTAAAGGCTATCAAGATGGTTTCTCTATGACAAATGTCAACTATGGTTACATGAAAGACTGGACAACTAGTATTGTTGTTGGAGATTCTATCCCTATCCAATTGAAGCCATATAGGAAGTTGAAGATAGAGGAGCAATACATGAAAACCAGGCTCAAACAATTATTGGGAAGCCGTTTACTTGCTCCCTCCCAAAGTCCATAGCATCTCCATTATTCCTTATTAAAAAGAAAGAATGATGGTAAGAGAGTACTGATGAATTTTAGAAAGCTAAACAGCCTCACAATATAGATAGCTATCCAATCTCATGAATTGATGATGCTCTGTCCTAAATATCCAGCTTAAAAATAATTCTCCGCAATGGATCTTGCCAGCAGCTATAGAACAATAGATTTGCCACCTGAAGGCCAAGAAAAATGCGCTTATATATGCACAAAAAGATTATATGAACCTACCAGCTCCCTTAGAAATTATGCAACACTCCAGACTTGTTCTGATTGGCGATTGATCGCATCATTCAGTATCATAAACTAAGCTATGTGATCATAAACTTAGATGACATAACATTGTTTTCCAAAAATTTTACCAATCATTTGGACCATTTCAAGTCAGTATTCCAGCTGCTGAGAAAAGACATCAAATTAAATCAAGCAAAGTGTACCTTAGTCCAGAAGGAACTATGACCTTTAGGACATGTTATATTGCAGGAAGAATTCAACCCTTGTATTATAAGGTTGAAGCAATTTTCAAGATGCCTAAGCCAAAGAGCTTCGAGACATAGAGGTTTTTTTAGTAATGATGAGATATTACCATCGATTTATACCAAACTTCACATAACTCACTGAACCTCCTGTCCGTTTGCTTGCCAAAAATACCCCTTTCATGTGGATAGTAGAGCAAAAAATTACCTTCAAGTCAATGAAGGGTTTGTTGAAGAGGAGATCAATTATATGACATCTGGACTATGATTCCATTATTCCTGTTTAAAGATGCTTCCAACTTAGTGTAGGCGCCATTCTCTCTCAATTAAATGATGAAGGTATTGAATACCCAGTGTCCTATTACAGCAAAACGCTTTCCAAAGCTGAGCAAAATTATAGCATCACAGAGAAAGAGTTCTTAGCTGTTCTCCTGGTGGTATAAAATTTCTGTCCCTTCTTTTACATTATGACTTTACAGTTGTTACAGACCACATTCCATCAAATTGTCTGCAATCCATGAAAGATCTGACTAGAAGACTAGTTTGATGGGCTCTTAAACTTCAGCACTACGATATGAATATTGTCCATTGAGCTGTAATGAAACAAATAAATGTAGATGGAATAACCATATTTCCACTACTACATTTAACTAATAGTGAAGCTAAGTGGTTACACGACCTATTAATAAATCTAGATTTTTAGGAGGATATATATGAGCCAATTCAAAAGATTATAAAATGATACGCTTAAAATAAAAAGTTCTCAATGGATTACTAGACAGGAAAGTCATAACTGACTGGCTACCTTACTTGTGACCTTTGTAAAAGGTACCAGTTATAATGGACTCTCACAATAACTTAGGACATGGAGGAGCCAGGTAAACTTACAAATAGATCAAGGATCACTACTATTGGAAAGGAATACTGGACTCTATAATGAAAGTCTTAGATGCTTGCATAACTTGTAAAAATAGACGCTGCATGAGGCCAAGTACAAGTATCAGCCCATGACCCTTTAGCAGCCATTTCATAACATCAGTTTAGACGCCCTAGGCCCATTATCTAAATATAAAGGAGGAAATTGATACATCTTTGTACAAGATTGATCATTTCATGAAGTGGGTCAAAGCAATCGCCATTACTGCGCAGACCATCAAGGCTACTGCTAACTTTTTATGCCAAAATATATCTACTAGGCATGTCTTCCCAACAGGTTCTGCTATTCAACAATGGGATAAACTTTACTTCAAGTGTTAAGATGAATTAGCAACAATCATGGGAACTCAACTATTTTACTTTAAGCGCCCTGCAATCTTTCAACTATTGGGATTATAGAACGAGCAAATGGAAAATTGGTAATAATAATATGTAAGATTTACACTACCAATCCATTACACTGGGACCAAAATCTCCCAAGTGCATTGATGGCTTACAGGATAAGTTTTTATTGAGTGATCAAAATAACATACTTTAAGGCCTTATACAGAAGAGAATCTGGAATTCCAGCTCTACTATCTCATGTTTTACCAATGAAAGTACTGAGGAGCCTGAGAAAGTGCTAAGAAGGTTAGCCCATAAGATCATACATCTACAATTAGAGCAATGACAAATCAACCCAAATAGTGACAAGAGAAGGATATTAAGCTATTGCATTTCGCCAATTTTTTACCCGCCTTTTAATTTTTTGATTTAATCCTGTAACATTACAATGATATAACACCCTGAGGAGGAAAAGTAGATTCCATCTGGGATGGACCATATGCTATACCCTACAAAATTAGGACTGAATACTCAATAAAGTCTTTCAGAAACTGGAGCAAATATCAACCGCATACATAGCCAGTCCTTACATCAGTACTCCCCTGCTAATATTCTTGATGGGGGTGATGTAAGTTATCAGGATATCATACATGATGGAAAGAATATTGACCATAAGATTCAAACAACAGAATCAATTACTAGACTTGAGAAGGGGTATAAGGAAGTTACATCAATTAATCACACAGAAAAATTGATAGTCAGTATAGCTCAAATTGACACTAAGAAAATTCCGTCAGACCAATTTGAGCATTAGTTCCCCAATACTAAATCCTGCCTAATAAAAATGAAGAATTTTAGAATCTCAGGCAACCATTAATCAAGGTGGAACAAGAGAAAGTAAATTGAAATGAACCTGCAAATGGTAAGAATCAAAAATCTGACTATCAATTGACCTAAGTGATACCAATTCTCATCAAACTTGTAAGATTAAACCTACATTTTTTGCTTGTCAAAAATATGCTACAAAAGCATTATGCCATCTGGAATGCAACTCTCGATGAAGAGCCCCCCATCCAGATTGCCCACTCTATATTTTTATTGGTATTTTTACTTTTTGGCGGTTATATTGTTAAATGTGACATATAAAAAACCTTATTTTATACTAAATATAGCTACGTCATTATTTCTATATCTCGTTTTTGTACTTGACTTTAATCAAGTCCATTCTTTAAGGCTTACCATAGGTTGAATACTAGCTGGAAAGGCATAAGGGTGGCTCAGCACCCTTTAAAAATTTATACTTTATGTGCATCTTGGACGGCTTCAAGTATTGACTGTCAGGCTTCTTGGGTATAGCCTCATTGAGCACATTATGTAAGTTTAACAAAGGTGTAGAGAAATGGCGTAGGGGCATCATGGCATATTGCTCAAGTGTTCTGACAGCAGATGCTCATAAAGATTTCTGGATTTACAAATTGCGCTAAGATACAGGACAACAACTTCTTTAACATGAGTGCAGGCAGCAGGGAGTTTTAAAAATGTTTATATTGGTGCAAGTAACTTTTGATTTAGATTATGTGTTATCACTGCACTGTTCTGTAGGAATCATTAGCTGCTCTATAAAATTTTAGAATGTCAAACTTGCCAAGCAGGACAAGGGGATAATTGGAGGAGGGATATCACTTGCAAACATCACCAATGACTTGGTGACAGCTTTATAGAGGGGATGACAATCTGGGATGGAAACTGCTTCAACATAAAGCTGGTGGTCACTACAGAATGGAGTGGCGCTTGTCTGAAGGTCATATAAATGAAGGGGAACTGAGAATCCCATTATGAAGTGATTAATGACTCAATGCGGGATCAGATCGTTTAATAAATTAACCAATGCACTGACTTAAGACAATGAGCCCCCAAGAGTTCTGGTTGAACTGGATTGAAGCATCAGAATAAGGTTGGGATGTGGTTGGAATAGGAGGAAGCATAGAATCAAACTGTTGTTAAAGACAATTTATAATTGGTTGGAGCATTTGTGGCACTGAGCTTAGGAAGCCCTGATTGGGTGCTGTAGGTGCTGTTGCAGAGCAGGCTTTGGTGGAGAGGGGGTATGATTGTACCTCATACAATGGAAAATGGAGATAGCTGCGGATTGGATGAGGAGAGATGTGGGCTTGAAGCTTGTGGAAGCTGGAGAGAAGAGGCATTTATGTTTTTAGTAATCCAGCTCAAAACAAGATGGACAGATAGTCTGTATTCCCTTGACGCATGCCCAGAATGGATTGTCAGGGGCAGAAGGAATAAAGGAGTAGGGGAATTAGCTGAAGAATTTATAAAGAACTATGGAATATTATAGAAAATGCTTAAGGCCCTGCAAGATGGGTGGCCTCATTTGAGATCACAAACTGAAGGATAGGTTAGAGCCATAGGCAGCCAAGCAAACTATCAGCAACTGATGGAGCACAGATGAGGAAGGTGAGTGTGCAAACCAGCGAGCTGAAATACCATGTTGGTGTCCACTGGTAGCTGGGTTCTAGTGTTTGGGAGAGGGTTACCATGGAATACCAGGGGCACAGTCACCGCTGTGATAACATTGGAATCACAAGTGAAGCTGAGGACAAAATATTTCTTATAGGGCAAAGTCAATAAAGCTGGAAGTACCATCACCACCTGTGCTAACTTGATAGTTTTATATTTGCATATGGAAAAAGTTTCCCATAATTGACACAAAGGAAAAATGAATGTTGCTCCAGGGTAGCACCAGCGGGCTGCAAAGCACTGCCTGGGAGCATGCCAGGTGGAGCTCAAGATCTTTGGGGGTGGGGTTGGAACGATTAATCTTAATAATTTAGGTAGGACTGATGAACCAGTTAAAGCGCGTTTTCTACCCAGATAGAAAATGATGGGGAGAGTTTTGCCACTTTACCACACTGGAGTAGCTGTTGGAAATCCATGGACATCAGGTGAAACTGGAAGTGGGAACTCAGAGTTTTTTAGGAACTACTTTTGACAAAATTTGCTATAAAATTATTCTGAGCGGAAAGAAAAGTAAGATATGGGTTTAAAGGATATGGATAATTTTTGTGTCTAAAGAGGTTAACTTAATTTCACTAAGCTTTAATAACTTAACAACCGGTGTTTTACCTTATTAGTTTTCTATATGGAACTGGAGGCAATAATTGCATCATCATGAAACCCTTTTAGAGTCTTTTTGAATTAAGAATCTGTTTTATGTTGGGTGTTAGAAGTTAAAAAAATACCAAATGTAATTATATGTTAAATTTCAGGGGGTGTTAGCACAATAGAAACGGCGCCCTACTATTGCCCCTTATGATGCAGGTTTAAATCTGGTTATGGCAAAAACTAATATACTGTGTTAAATGGATAGTAATACATGTGGAGTCGTGCACCATGACTTAATCCAGCCAAGTGAATAAATGATTAAATTATTTAATCCTGGTTTACCAGAACTTCAGAGGGAAGTCTTACACCTAAAACTTGGGTTTTGTCCTCCATTTCTATATTTCCACCCCCTACAAATCAGTGTGGTATATTTGTCCTAGAGTCTACCCCCTTGAATAAGATATGTTAAATTTTGCGTTAAACGTTATAGTTGGTATTATCTGCATAATCTGAGATAAATTAATAGTAACAGTATTATAAATCTTAGCTTCCCACAAATTTTTATTGTGGTTCAGAAAACCAGAACCATTCTGGCGTTCTCCACCTAAAAACGGTATATATTTAAGTGTGAAATCTAGAACATGGGAAATAACACTATCATTGAGTATTCTATAGTACCTAAAGTCAGTTTAACTGCAACCTTTACCTCTAAAGGTGTTAACTATATTGACATTTATAAAAGAATGATCTGAATATATCAAAGATTGGTTCAATAAACCATTAGAATTCCTCATCTGGGATTTAACCTCTTGATCCAGATAAGTTGTCATCTAATAGTTATATGCCCCAAATGGGCAAAACTACTAGATTGGGTTCAATAATTGCCAAAAGGTACAATTTCAATGGGGCCACCGATTGATGACCTGGAAAAACATGCACCAATATCCTTAGTTGCAATCTTAAAGAAAGAACAATTGGATCATGACAATCCAGACGTTGGCATAGGGATATGGCTGCTGTTGACCCTCCTATCAGATGAGAACTAAAGTTCCTGATTGAAGAGGAACCAGAAGTTTGCTCCGCCACAATGCTCCCTTTCACCCTATAAATATTCAAAGAAATTTACCTAATAAAGTTAGTTTAAAATTACTTTCTACTTGTATTTAGCGTATATTTTAACATTTCTTTGCATACTCCTGAAATAGTATTAGAAGTCTTGAGCCAGGATAGTTGCTATTATATAGACCCTACTAAAGAAAAAGTGCTAAGTCATTTCCTCTCATTAGCCATTCCTTTACCAAGTGTCATCCCAAAGAAAGCTAGAATTTCTAAACAAGACACCTCCATCAACCAAAAACATTAAATTGGGTTTACTTTATCAATAAATCTGATAATAGTGCTCGCTACAGTGGGTCCCAAGTTGTAACAAGTGAAAATGTCAATCAAAAATATAGACAATAATTATAAAATGAATTCCTCCTCCAATGAGGTGAGAGGTACCATCTGATGATTATTGTTTTAATTTTAATTTATTGCGGGGAAGGCCGACCATGGGATGGACACTTCCGAATATGACTCAGGAAAGATAAACTTAGTACCAGGGGGGCACCCCAGAGAAGCAATGCTATCGCTTGTTGCCAGCGGGAACGCCACTTATGGGGAGGGGTAGGGAACGTGTGAAGGGGCCGTAGCCACTATTGAGCACGTGTGAAGGAAGGGGTCTGATTTGATGAACCAGACTGGGAACCAGGAGGAGACCAGCTGTTGGCGACGCGGTGGGAGATATGCAAACATCCACGCTTGAAAGTGGTAGACCAAATGAGACCAGAATCTGTGGACAGCTTCTGGGAGGGTGGGGATGGAGCCAGCGATGGCATCCAAGACAATCGTGTGGATAGTCTACATGGCGATTGCAACCACCAGAGCATGGAGGGAGGGTGGATAGGGGGAGGCCATTGATGAAGCAAACATATCTCTTGACAGACTGAAGGGATGCGTTTGATCCTGGCCTAGCAGACGTTGGACTTCGCGCCATATGACTTTAGAGGTGGGGCACTTCTCCAGGAGGTGGAACAGCATTCCATACTGGCCACACACGACACAGGATGAGTGTAAAGCGTTAGAGCGCTCAGCTGTACGATACACCCGCCTCAGGCAGCGCCACACATGGGAGCGGACTTGAGGCTGCAACAGAGGATGGTGTGCGTATTTCCAGATAATCTTTTGGGTCTCAGTGGAATAAGGGATGTCCATC
Organism: Massospora cicadina; assembly: GCA_022478985.1. Lineage (NCBI taxonomy): Eukaryota > Fungi > Entomophthoromycota > Entomophthoromycetes > Entomophthorales > Entomophthoraceae > Massospora > Massospora cicadina. The sequence goes on along the minus strand of JAKSZP010018599.1, from coordinate 108,298 downwards.
ATGTCCAGGTAGTCCACCCTGGATAGGACTTGGGGTCGAATGGGGATCACGCCATCATGGATGGGTAGCCCCTGTACCTCTTGTGTGAACTGAGGAGAGGGGCGGCCTCTTCAGGTTGTATGTCCACTAATACAAATTCTCCACTCTGTGCTTCGCATGGAGAGTAGGATTCGTTTGTAGTGGGTTTTAGTCCCGTGAGGACCTGTGGCCGATGTGTGTGATGCGAGGTATTTTATCAGGGAGTGGGGGTTTGATGGATTGTTGAGGCCCAGGGCTCAGGAGAAGTTGGAGTGGGCCGCGCGGGAACAGTGATGGGATGGGAGTGTAGGAGCGGTGATGGCCACGATCCAGGTGCCCAGGATCTTGGCAGCATGGGCTTTGAAGTCAAGCAGGCCCATGCCATCTTGATGATGAGGGCCAAACATGACCTCTAGCCATACTGGTGGAGGGCGGCCTGACCAAAGCCATACTTGCAACAAATCATACAGGGATTTGAAGAAGCTTGGGGAGAAGGGGATGGCGTGGGCTCTGAACCAGACTTTGGATAGGAGCATAGAGTTGGCAAGAACAACTCTGCCAGTGAGGGTAGTAGGGTGGGCTCTGAGAGAGGTGATTCGCTTCGTCACGTTGTCCAGTATACGGCACTCCATTACTGCTGACGCATATCCGCCTGCCTCCAACCACACGCCCAGATGGCGCACCAGTCCTATGGTAGGACGTGGCACGAAGGGGAGCACCAGTGGAGCGGTGTGTGTTGAGTTAGTAAGGCGTGGACGTGGGCGAGCAGATGGGCCAGGTTGGGAACTACTTTCTGGGGCCCAGCAGTTCTGAAACTGACCAAGGAGGATGATTTCGGTTTTGGAGGCATTCAGTGTCATGTTGCTTACCCGGGAATATTCCTGGATGAGGGCTTCAAGCGCGCGTGCATCTTTGTTATTAGACACCCCCACCACGCAATCATCTGCAAATGCCAACATCTTGACTGGGGTTTGGCCTGGCACATGGACCCCAGTGAGGTGGGCATTCACATTTCGCAGTAGTGGGTCAAGGCTGAAGTTGTATAAGAGTGGGCTGAGGGGGTCCCCTTGTCTCAAGCCCCTTTGAGGGCGGACTACTTCCGTTAGGAAGCCTGGGCCACGCACTGCCATTGTTGCAGATTCCGTGAGCAGCATCACCCAGTTAATGAAGCGGGGGGTAGGCGGAATTGATGGAGGCAGGCCCTAAGGTATTCCCAGTTTACTCTATCATAGGCCTTTTGTTGGTCCAAGAATACCAGTGCTCCTGAGGCTGTGGACTGAATATATTAGCCACAGAGTGCACGTTATCCCAAATTGAATTTCTGGGGATGAAACCAAATTGTCCTGGGAGATGGTGGCAGATGCTACTGTCCCTTAACGGTTAGCCATGATTTTTGGAAAAATTTTGGTGTCTGTGTTTGTTAGAGAAATGGGGTGCCAGTTGGCTAAGTCAATCTTATCCCCTTTCATGAAGAGTGTGACAGTAAAGGCCTCATGTCCTCCTGATAGGAGGCGCGTTTCCAACAGGCTTTGGTTAAGTGAGGCTATCAGCAATGGGGATATATATTTAAAATATTTTTTGTAGAACTCATATGGAATGCCATCTGGGCCTGGGCATTTTCAGTTTGGCGCACCGTAAATGGCTGTCCATAGTTCATTCAGAGTAATTAAATTCATTATTTCTGGGTATCAGAAAATGGTGTGGATATGAGCTTGGTCGAGAAATTCTGCCATTTTGGCCAGCTGAATTGGTTTGGCTCAGTATAACTCGGAGTAATATCTTTGCATTTCGATTGCCACTTTGGCTGGTGTGTCCACAATGGAATTATCTGATCTTTGCACCTGTGTGCAGGCCACACTCTGGCATGGTGCGAAAATTTTTTTAAAGAAGTATGCAGTGCACTTGTCGCCTTTAGTGATGCATGTGGCCCTGTATTGAACACAAACCCAATGTTTGTGTTGCCTTTCGAGTGCGTTGAGGTGGGCAGCTGCCTCTGCCCACTTCTGGCCCCATGCAGGGCTGTATCCTGTGGCTGGAATGTTGGACTCCAAGTGGGCCAATTCTGCCAGCGCGCATGAGATAACCGCCGATGTGGCTTGTGAGCATCTGGAGGAGAGGTGGCGATAGTTGTGGATGGTGTCCTCTTTGAAAGTTGCCCATGTGGAAATGGGGTCTGCGCAAAACGGTGCAACAAACGATTTTACCAAAGTTGCCTCTTCCACCCACGTGGAAAATCCTGGTGACGCAAGCTTGGGGGGTCGGATTTTGCACCAATGTGGGGCCTTTGCAACTGTGATGGGTAAGTGGTATGTTATCGATACCAGTTGGTGGTCAGAGAATTCCATTTTCATTGTTTTGAAGTGGGAGATGTAGGGTTAGAATTTCGCCGGCATTAGAATAAGGTCAATGCGGGTCATGGACCTTAATTGGCCGTTGTGGATGTGGGGACACGTCATGTTTATGAGCAGTGGGGCATGTCATGGCAGCGTATCCATTAACCCAAGGGTGGCTTTTAGAACACGTAGTTCTATGTGACCCTGTGGGGCATGGGGTGAGGGCAGCCACCGGTCCGTTGGTGAGGTTAGCCAACAGTTCATGTGACCAACTAGGAAAAAATCAGGGGGGTAGCAGGAGGGATTTGACTGACGAGAAAAATTCCTGACACTCATGTGCACCATTTGGGGCATAGATGTTTTCAATTGTGTGTGCAACATCAGCCCACGAGAAGGTGACAATGAGCACTCAGCCATTTAGGAATGTTTCTGAGGATGTGAGTTTGAAAAAATTATTTTTCTGAATTAGCACCCCACAGTGCTTCGACCAAAAGGATAGGGATGGTAGGAGCATTGTTTTCCAAGATTCCTCAGAACCTTGTGGATAGTGGGACTCCTGGATGGCCAGGATATCCATGGGTAAATTGTTTTGTAAAAAACTCAGTTTCCTAGCCTGGGACAGGGAGGCCTTGAGTCCGGAGATATTCAGCATCCCTAGAGTGAAGGTTTCCCCCATTGCACCTTAGGTGCAAGGGGTGGGCCCCCAGGCCCACCAGCCTCTTCCAGGTCCCCACTGGCTTTCACAGCAGCGTGGGTGTTAGCAGCAACAATATCGGGGTTTTTGTTAATTTTTGTAGAAAGAGTCGCATTGGCTTTGGCCTTCACTTTTTGTTTTCCCGACGTCGGACGAATTTTTTGCGGTGCAGATAGGTTCGGTGCACCATCGAGCAGGGCAAAAAATTTCTTTTTGGTTGGGATAGGTCCCAAGTTGGTTTTGACCGGAGCTTGGGTGCAGTGATTGGGTGAGATCAAATCTCCCATTGGATCCTCAGTTTGAGTGGCACACTCAGCATGGGCCTCCCAATCTGATTGGGTGATGGATTCCTGAGTCACTTCCGCCGTGAAGGTCTCCATGTCCTCCTGGCGTTGTGAGTGTGGGATGGTGGTGGTGGCCTTGGCCGCTTCCTTGGCTGTGGCCCTCCGGGCCTGCTTGGCCTTCTTCTGCTCCTGCGGGGAGATGGGATTTACCAATAGGTAGCAGCCTTGTGCTCCCCACGGGAAAGCCTCCTTGGTGCTTGCAGTTGGTTCATAGTGTGCCTCTCCGCTGGCCATGGCTGCTGAGGGGTGCTCTTGGAATGTGATGCCCTCCTTGTGGGGCATGCGTGCGCCTTATGGCTGAACACATCACAGTGGGTGCAAATGGGGGGCGCGCTGTCCACAGTTACCCGGTAAGGGTGGGTGGTATGCCCTGCGATGTCAATAAAGGTGGAGTGCGGGATCTGGGTTAGGTCCTTCACAATCTCCTCAGTTGGGGTCAGATCTGCGATGGCTTTGCCGGTGCACAGGTGTGGCATCAGCATGAAATGTTGCATTTCGAAAGATTGTATTTTGCCATATATAGTGAGTCCATCTTTCAGGTGTTGCTCCAAAATGTCACATTTTACTGTAGTGGGAAAAAAGTCAAACGTGAGGAAAACTTGGTTTGATTTTGTCCATCTGGTGCATTTGGTTTCAATGACCCGTTGCCCTTCAGGGAGGTCAACCACTATGCGCACCACTGCAGCCTCATCTGCTGCTATTTTGCTTTCGAAACCTAGGTCCAGATAACTGCGTGACATGGAGTGAGGTGCAACGTACACCGCGGTCAGGAAAATTTTGTGTACATCTTTACAAAATTTTTCCCATAAGGCCGTTTTTTGATGTCCAGATACACACAGACTCCAAATTCCACCGACAAAAGTGGCTGGGAGTGTGGCGTGTTGATGTACTGGTTGCATTGTGCTTGCCACATGAGTATCTCCGGGGAAATTGTGACCGCCAGTTTTTTTAGATTTTTTTCTATTCTGCCAGATTCTCCAGGGCGTTTTCAAACGTTAGAGGCCGCGGGCCTTCCGCCTGCTCCTCTTGCCTTGCTTGCCCAACTGCTCCCAGACATGGGCGCAGACTAATCTCCTCTATGAGATTATCAAACTAGATTTAGTCTTGAATTGAATAGGTTGCAAAAAGTGTTTGCAACAAGAAAGAAAAGTGGGAACAAAAAATTTACCATCTGATGATTATAAACATCCTATTATGAAGAACAAACTGTTTAATCTGAGAGTTTTGTGTTACAAGACTCCTTTAAGTTCAGCTTGCACATTCCAGACTGGTAAGAGTACTACTTATATTATGACAACATCAGCGGTACCATCCAATAACTCTTGGATGGAAATTATATTAAAAAGCTGATCCAGCCGCTCCTTAGCTATGGCAGTACCTTCCTATATGTGAGAATTTATGATTCTGCTACTCTGGCCACTAACAAGTTAGCTAAAGAGATAAAATCATACTGTCATATTTTCATGCATCTCACCATTCGTCACTTCCTAAAATAGTTGGACTGGATCATCAGGTGGTAAGTCAGTTGGGATTGATACATGACGTTAACTATAATCTTGTTAACTTTTATAAAGTTGCTTCTGCATTTGTACAAGATATACATGAGGCAATCCAGGACATTTGTTGCCTTATTAACAATGCTCATAATCAATTTGCCTACTGGATTCTGGAATTTTGGGCTACATGGCTCCAGCTTACTCACCAGTTACATGGTGTAATTATGGAAGTGGGTATATAAGTAAATAAAACCTCTTGCTAATACACCAGCTAGGGGTACTCTCTTTCCACTTGGCGTAACTTTATGAGCCAAATTACAAAAATTTATAAAACAAATCGAATTTGCCCAATGTTGTTTTACTCTGATGTCCTCAGATTCTCCGCTGGCTGCTCCATCGTGGGGCAGCGGCAAAACTCTCCCTGCCATTTTCTGTCCGGCAGGAAAACGCGCCAGGACTAGTTCTCCCAGTCATTCCAAACCTATGGGATGATTTGTTCTTCCCAAGGACCTAGACGCCCACCTTGCTTATCACCAAGCGGTACCTTGCTGCCCCCTAGTGCTCCCCCAGAGCAACATGTGCTATGACCTAAGGGTTGAATATGGGAAACTATTCCCATACCACGACCAAGCCATTATTGAAATGGCACAGGTGATGACACCCGCTGGTTTTATTGATTTCCGCCCCTACAAGGGGTATTTTGACCTCAGCTTCACCTGCAAAGCTGATGCTGCCACTGCAGCAATTGTGCCCCTAGTATTCCAGGGTACCCTTCTCCCCACAAATTGGACTCAGCTCCCAATGGACACCACTTTGGTGTTTAGTTTGCTGGTTTGCCCACCCACCTCCCCCTGAAGTGCTCCACCAGGAGCTGATGGACGGTTTGGCAGCCTATGGCTCCAACCCCATCTTACAATTTGTGGTCCCAAATGGGGCCACATGACTCTCTGGGCCTTAAGCATATGCCACAATCAGCTCTGAATTTAATAAAATTGCAATGTCAATTCCGCCGCACACCATTATTCCCTCAGCGCCCGACCATCCATTTTGGGCCCACGTTGAGGGCGGGAAGACGATTTGTCCATCATGTTTTGAGTTAGACCACTCGAAATGCAAGTTTCTCTCCTCAACCACTTCTGGCAGATCAGACAACTCATCCACCGACATCCAATTTGCTTCCCACCCTGTACAATTTCTGGTATGGGGCAAAATCCTTTCTCCCCACCCCCAAGGCCTGTTGCTGCAGCTGCACCTGAAGCCACCAATCAGCCTCTTCCTAACCCCAATGCCATAAATAATTCCACCAATCAAGCATTGGATTGGTTCCATTTCAATCCCATGCTTTCTCAAATAATTCAACCAAACCTCAACTGTACGCTGATTCCCCAATCCAATTCAACCAAAACCCATGGGAATTATTGGCTGAAATTGACAAATCAGGTAAGCTCATTAAAGAACCATCTCTGCAAATTGAGCGGTTTGTTAATGCAGAATGGGATGCCAGATACCCCCCTCAACTTTATACCCCACAGCCAAATGCTGAATCATTTCTCAGTGATCACCAGCTTGCAGTCAAAGCAGCTGCAACATCAGATTGTCATCCCCTGCGTAAAGATGTTGCTAAATCAGTAGCAATGCTCACAGGAGAAATTCCACCTCCTGTTATCCCTGAAACTTTAACTCCAAAAAGTAAAATCATGGTTAACCAGCTATACAAAAATGCAAATGATGCTATCCAGAACGTGGCAACTATAGCATGGAATCCAAAAGCAAAAATAACCCAAACCAACATTGCCACGTTTGTTAAACTCCTAGACGCCCGCATCAAAGATAAAAAAGCTTTAAACGAATATCTTATTGCCATTTATCTAGCTGGCAATTTTCATAAAATTCCAATTATCAGTGATATCAAACCCCATGCCGCAGGTGCCCCAATGCCATTACTGTCAGCTGTGACACGCACTCTAATATGGGAGGAAAAAGCTGCTGCTGTAGAGGATGCTGAAGATGAGCCCCCTGACCCCCCCTCCCCTTCCATCATGGAGGGATAAGCAGTTTCCGCTGCCCACCTGATTGGTTGTTTTTTGATTTGTTCATTCAATCCGCTCATTAGGGCGTTTTGTTTGAACCAAGTAGTTATTTTAGTTTTTAATTAGTTTTAGTTTCAGTAATGTCTGTCCCCTGGTCGGCTTGCCTCAAATAAATACACCAGCCAGTTTCATGCTATACAATTGGCTCTGGTACAATGTCTGAACCAAATAGAGGCATTGATTGAAGGGTTGCAATAACAAAATCAGAACCTTACCCTAGCCATAGGAATCCAAGGGTTTGAGGGTCCTCATAGGCCTGAAGGTCTCACCAGATATGATGTTTTGATGGGCCCAAAGGGCCTTGAGAGCCTCATGGCTCTGATGGAGAAGAAGGCCACAAGGCCCTGAGGGGGCCCTGGCCCCATGTATCTACTATTCATGCGCTGAATGATCTGAAAATTGTGGAAGGGTGAAATATCAGAAATAATCAAACTTTTTCATAAGCAATTGGAGAAAATTGACCAAGAGTGAGGATTTCATCCTTATGATTGCCCAAATGACCCTAACTCTACCTTGTAGGCATTAGACAAGGAGATGGAAAATATGCATAAGTTTGCTAAACTCAAAGATATGAGTTTCTATTGGATATAACAAACTTTTTTGACCTAGGGAACTGAGTCAGTAACTATGAAATCAAGATTTCATCTCTTAAAGTTCAGATGGGATATAAGGCCAGTACAGCTTACCTCATCAGATTCTATAATGAACTACATGATGATTTAGAAAATTAAGAAGACAATTTAACCAAATAGTCCCTATGAGTATGCAGAGACTGTGTCCTTTGAGCTCAGCCATAGTGCTGAACTGACTAACACTCTTTCTGCCCCTTCTAGGTCTACCTTTAAACCCCAGTTTTAAATTGAGGTTATTTCCAGTCAAGAGAGTATCACATTTTTTAAGTGCTTATGCTAATGCAATAGAGGAGGTCAATGATGTTGGGTTTTCCACAAATGACATCAATCCAGGTTGTTCTTACTACTCCTTTTCAGAAAGAAAAGACCAATTTTACTCTGAAACCTTCTAGATTTGCGCCCTCCAATTCACACACTGCCTAATATTTTGTATGTTGAGAGTATTAAGCTTTTGTGTTGAGAAATTTCCTCAACTATACCGCCAAAAATGGCAAAAGTAATTTAGGTAAGTCCCCATACCGCCTCTCAATATTGATTCAGGGAAGGACGACCAGGGGACAAGCACTTCCAATATAGTGAGAAAACTAATGAAATTTGACAAATAAAGACACCCCAGAGGGCTCAAGGCCTCTGATGTTGTCTCCAGGATCACCAAGATTAGGACGGTAGGGAAGGGGAGTTATGCTGGCTTATTCTTGGATGCAGCATGTGTGAAGGAAGGGATCAACCTTTAGGAACCATATGGGGAACCATGTGTTGATTGTCCTTCTGTTATGGGGGGTCATATGTCCAAACAGACATGCTTGGAAATGTTTTAATATATGGCTGTGGAAGCGATGAATGGCTTCTTGAATTTGTTAGCACTGCTCCTGTGAACGATTCCAGTACCATTGTATGTATCGTCCATAGTCCTATTGCTACTGTTAGCGCCCTGAGAGATGGGTGGATAGGAGAGTTCATGTTTATAGCGAACATTTTCCTTGCTAGGCTGAATAAATGTCCGTTTTCTTGGCGGAAAAGACGCATGGCCTCTTTCCATACCGCCACTGATGTTGGGCATTGTTCTAAACGATGGACTAGGCTTCCATACTGACCACATATTGCACATGAGGTGTGATTGGCGTTTGACTGTTCAGCTGTTCGGTATACTCTCCTCATGCACCTCCATACATGTGCTCTTATCCTGGGTTGGAGTAGAGGGTGATGTGTGTATCTCCATACTCTTCTTTGAGTCTCCAGGTTGTAGGGTATATCCATATGGTCCAGGTAATCTATCCTGGCTATGGTACTTGGGCTTTTGCTTATTATATTGTCTGTGACTATTTGATCATTGATCTCCTGTCTGTGAGTTAGCCTTGGGCGTCCTCAGTGGCTGGTTTGGCCATTCATGTAAATTTGCCATGTCGCTCTTCTCATGGCTAGGAGTATTTGTTTAAAGATGTGCAGAAGTGCTGTGTGGTCCTGCAGCTGTGGGATGGGATGCCGGATATTTGATTAATGTGTTTGGGTGATCTGGGTTTCATAATTGGAGTGCATGTGTGAAGTTATATCTTTCTTTTCTAGCCCAATGTGTATCTGGAAGATCTGGGCTAGTCACCTGAGCTATCCAGGATCCCAGTATATGGGTTGCTTGCTCTACGTAATTAGTAAGCCCCATGCCTCCATTCCTTCTAGATCCAAATAGGGTTTCAAGGCGTACAGGGGGTTGTGGTTGGACCATATCCATCCTTGTAATAGGGCGTGGACTGTGTTGAAGAAAGATGGTGAGAAAGCGATTGCATGGGCCGTGAACCATATGATTGATACTATCATAGAGTTGGCTACCATGACCCTTCCTGTTAGACCTGTTTGGTGTCCATGTAAGGAGGCAATGCGTTTTGTTATTTTTTCCAATAATTGATTTTCCATCATTGAGTTAGCGTAACCTCCTGCTTCCAACCATACTCCCAAGTGACGAACAGGGCCAGCTGTTGGCTTGGTGATGAATGGAAGTTTCAGTGAGGCCATTGCTAATTTTCGCCTCCTATGTCTGGTAAGAGTCTTGATTTTGTGTTAGCTTGTTGGCCCAAGGTAGATGGCGTCCACTGGGTCTGATATTTCCCCAGGAGTATAATTTCCGTTTTCTCAGTGTTAAGTGATGCGTTACTTATGGCTGAATAGTATTGTATTATCTTCTCAATTCTGCAAGCGTCCTGATTTTTGGATATGCCCACCACACAATCATCAGCGAAGGCCATCATTTTGACTGGTGGTTGGCCCTTGACTTTGATTTCTTTGAGCAGTGTGTTTGTATTTCAGATTAGGGGGTCTAGGCTAAAGTTGTATAGTAGAGGGCTTAAGGGGTCTCCTTGTTTTAGTCCTCTCTGTGGGATAACTTGGTTGGTTAAGAGGCCTGCTCCCTGCACAGCCATGGTTGCAGACTCTGTAAACAACATTACCCAGTTTATAAATCTATTTGGAAGCTTGAATTTTTAGAGGAAGGCCCTAAGATAGGTCCAGTTCACCCTGTCATATGTCTTTTGTTGGTCCAAAAAGACAAGTGCTCCAAAGGTTTTGGACTGGCAGACATTTGCAACTGTGTGGATATTATCCCATATGGATCTTCTTGGGACAAATCCACATTGTGATGGGAATATCGCATCAGTTGCAATTTCTCCTAGTCGTTTAGCCATAATTTTTGTGAAAATTTTTGTATCTGTGTTGGTTAGGGAAATTGAGCGCCAGTTGGATAGGTCTAATCTGTCTCCTTTCTTGAATAAAGTGACCGTGTAGGCTTCTTTGCCTCAGGTAGGAGGCATGTTTCCATAATGCACTTGTTCATTGAAGCTAGAAGAATGTTAGAGATGTTAGTAAAATATTTTATATAAAACTCATAGGGAATCCCATCAGGTCCAGGGCATTTCCCTATTGGTGCACCGCGTACTACTTCCCATAATTCCTTGTGTGATATTAGGTTGATTGAGTTGTTATTTTGGGCTGTGGTGTCAATATGTGCGCTTCTAAGGAATTTTTCAATTTTTTCTGGTTTGACTGGCTCAGATTTATACAATTTTGTATAAACCTGTGCACTTTGGTCGTGACTTCTTCAGGTGTTTCTGCTATGGATTTATCCAGTCGATGGACCTGTGTGCATGCTATCATGTTTTTCCTGGCATGGAATCAGCGGAAAAAGTAGCTCAAACAAGTTTCTCCATCTCTTATGTTTTTGCCTTTATATTGGACTCCAACTTGGTGTTGGTGTTCATGGATCAGGGTCTTTAGCCGAGCAGAAACCTCTGCCCATTTGTGACCCCATCCATGGCTGTATTCCATTCTTGGAAAATTGTTTTCTAGATGGTCAATTTCAGCCAATGTGTGTTTGATAATGGCTAAAGCTGCCTTGTTTCTTATAGATGGTGTATGTTTAATTTGTTGGGTTGTTGATTTTTTTGAAGTTTTCTTAGGTGGTTAGTGGGTCCAAGCAAAAGGGTGTTTGAAAATCCCTGGTTGAGGATATTTCCTCCATCCAGGATTGAAATTCCGAGTTAGCTAAACTTTCTGGGCGTATTCTGCACCATCTGGGTGCTTGGGTACTTGGTTCCGCCAGTTTGTAAGACACCAAAACAAGCCGATGGTTGGAGAATTCGATATTTGTAGTTTTAAATTTTTGAATTTGGTGATGGAAGATTATTGGTACAAGTATTAGGTCTATCCTCAACATAGAGACAAGTGTACTATTGTGTACATGTGGGTGTGTCATGTTTTGTAGCAGGGATTGCCTTTTTGGCAGTGGATCATATAGTCCAAGGGTGGCCTTTAGTACTTGGAGTTCCACTTGCCCTTGTGGTATCTCCGTTATGTATGGCCATCAGTCCATATCTGGGTTGATCCAGCAGTTCATGTCTCCCATTATGAAAGTGTTTGCTGGTAGATTTAGTTGTGCTAGGGCTGTGAGAAATTCTCTTTGGTCATGCGCACCATTTGGGGCATACACACTGGCTATTGTGTGCACTTTGGTGCGCCATGAAAAGATTACAGTGAGTATGCAGCCATTCAGGAATGAATTTTTGTTAATAAATTTAAAGTTTTGGTTCGCGCATACTATCACCCCACAGTGAAGTGACCAAAATGATATTGTTGGAAGGAGAATTTTTGCATGCCTCCTCCTCTCCCTGTGGACAGTGGGTTTCCTGAACCACCAGGATATCCACAGGTAGGTTTCATAGGAGACTCAACTTCCTGGCCTGGGACATTAAGGCCTTGAGTCCCTCTATGTTCAGCATCCATATCTCTACTGAGACGCCTGATGCGTCTCAGGAGCAGTTAGCAGGGCCTCCCAGCCCTACTCCCTCGCTCACATTGCTCTCCACTGCACCTCTGCTGCGGAGAGCATAACCATGAGTAGGAGCTAAGTGTATTCTGCCCCTTTCATCGCCACAGTTTTCACTCCTCTCTTGGCTTTGCTTGGTTTCAATATATTATTTTGGTGAACTTGTTGATTTTTATTGGCCACATTGTTTTCGTGCGCATTTCATTGTTGATTTTCTTTCCCAATTGGGTTAAATTCCACAATTTCTGGGGGTGCACTGAACCCCAATTTTGCTGCATTCATTTCTGAATCAGGTTCCGCCAAATTTGAACTGGTTGGATTGGGTGTATGGTTTTCCGCGGGATCTGATTGGATGGACTCAAATTCCTCCATGTCTTCCTGGATCTGCTCCAGCGATATGGTTGATTCTACTGTGGCCTTTGCCTTGGCCACGGCCAGCTTGCAAGCTTGTTTGGCCATTTTTCAAACTTTCAGGGAAATAGGGTCAATAAGGTTATATTGCCCATGTTCTCCCCAGTTGAAGGCTTGTGTAGTATCTGTGATTTTGGCAAATTGTTAGTTGTCTTCGCCCATTTCCTCCTTACAGAATTCCATTTCTCTCAGGCCTTCTTTTATAGGGCAAGCATGAATCTTGTGTCCAAAGGCCTGGCAGTGATTGAAATTGGGGGTGCGCTTTCCACTGTTGTGCAGAACAGCTGGGATTTTTCCCCATCAATTGTGAAGGATGTGATGTGGGGGATTTTTGCAATGTCCTCTACTACATCCTGGTTCAGTGAAATTATTGCTATTGCCTTCCCCGTGCTAAGGGTTGGCATCAGCTGGAATTATTGCATTTTCAATTGTTTAATTTCTCCGTAGGCTTCTAAGCCTTCTCAGAGATGTCTTTCAACTACTGTGCGCACCAGTGTGGTTGGAAGATAGTTGAAAATTATGAAAATGTCTTTGGATTCAGTCCAATGGGTGCATTTGGTTGGGACCAATTGCTGTCCATTGGGAAGGTCGAGTACCACTCTGGCCTTTGCTGCTTCATTTTCTTCTTCCGCAGTTTTGAACCCAAGATCTACTCAACCTCTGCAGATAGTATGGGTTGTTAAGTACACCGCATGTGGGAAAAATTTTTGTTGGGCTTTGCCAAACTTTTTCCACATTGTTGGTGTTTCTACGCCCAGGAAAACCCATATCCCATATTCCACCAATGACAGTGGTTGCGATTGGGATACTTCCAAATAACTACAGTATTTTACTAAAAAATTGACAAAACCCATGGGAGGCGCCACCTCATGTTTTTTATTTTTGCTGAGATTTTTGTTTGTACTCGTGCGCTTGGTACCTTTGGGCGGTGCAGTTCCAGGTCCGCTGCCCTTTACTGCGTTTGCCCAGCTCTTTACCTTATTATTCATACTGATCTCGCCTGGTGTTGATTATCAAATTATGCTGTTTGAATCGAATTGTATTACTAAAAGTGATAGTAATCAGAAAGAAAAGTTTCCCCATATTGCCTCTCATTTTTCCAAATTTCCCCCATTTACATAATCCCAAAACATTTTTTTATTTTTTTTGTGGAATCATACTCTAATTTTTTTGTGGTTTTTTTAAATTCTTAAACTTAATTCTAATTCTTCCCTATCCCTTTTATTTAACTGAGGTAAGCCAGCCAGGGGACAGACATTACCAAACTAAAAACTAAAACTAAAACTAATGTAACTAATTGATTTAAACAATACTCCCAGATGAGCGGATTGAATGAAACATTAAATGAAACATCTAACCAGGTGGGCAGCGGAGACCGCTTATTCCCTCCATGGCGGAAGGGTGGGAGATCAGGGGGCTCATTTCAGCAGCAGCTTCCTCATCCCAAAGTAAGGTACATGTCAAGGCGGATAGCAAGGGCATCGAGGCATCAGCAGCATGTGTTTCAATATCACTAATGATTAATATCCAAGCAATTGCAGCTATGAAAATGGCAGTGATATATTTGTCTAGAGCTTTTTTGGCTTTAATGTAGGCGTCTGGTAGTTTAATGAACGTGTCAATATTGGTTTAATTTTTATTATCTTTAGGATTTCGTGCTACAGTTACCATGTTATGGATAGCATCATTAACATTTTTGTGTAATTGATTTCTATTAATCTTACATTTTGGTGTGAGATTCATAGTGATAACAGGAGGTGGAATACCTCCTGTGAGCATCGCCACTGATTTGGTGGCAGCTTTGTGGAGGGGATGACAATTTGGTTGGCAGCTGCTTCTACTGCAAGCTTGTGGTTACTGTAGAATGATTTGGCATTTGGCTGTGGGGCATATAAATGAGGGCGGTATTTGGCGTTCCATTCTTCATTACAGAACTGCTCAATTTGCAGAGATGGTTCTTCAATGAGATTATCTGATTTATCAATTTCAGCCAATAACTCCCATGGGTTTTGGTTGAATTGAATTATGGAAAAGGCGTATGGTTGAGGTTTGATTGATTTGTTGGAGGAAGTATGGAATCAAACTGGGGTCCAAGCCATTGTTTGAATGGAGGGAGCATTTGTGGCACTTGGGTGAGGAGGAGGATGATTGGTGGCTGCAGGTTCAGCTGCAGCATCAGGTTTTGGGGGAGGGGGAGGTAGGATCATACCCCATATTGAAGCTGATGTGTGGTGGGTGGCAGATCAAAGGCCGGTGGACCAATAATCGCACCATCAGAAGCAGCTAGGGATGGCACTTGCATTTCAAGTGGTCCAACTCAAAACAAGGCAGACAGATCGTCCATCCACCCTTGACGCGGGCCCAGAATAAATGGTGGGGCAGAGGGGATAGCTGTAAGTCCTAGGGACCAGCCCTTGCAACTGGATAGGGATCAGCACCCTTTCCAGATGAAAAGGGGCCCCAAGGCTCCAGTGGACCCTCTGTTGCAGCTGGGCGCCCTAGCCCATGTGATAGATGAGCGCTGGGTGATGGCTTTTCAACCCAAAGGTATCCCACTCCCACCTCTTCCCCCTCTTCAATCCTGGTAAGCTTGATATAAGGGGTCTACAGGGAGATTGCTCACATCAGAGGTATGGTGAGGCCACTGGGACCACCCACTCCCCAGGCAAACCATATCCAATTTTTGGGAAAATGGCAATTCCCAACATCGGAGCCCAGCTGACAATTTCCAGAATGGGGGAGCTAGTCCAGACTGGCATGATTCGGAAATCAGATTGGAATACAGCTTGGATCATGAACCTGGGCCCAAGTGACTCAAATCTTCTGCCCCAACGCTCCAAAACAGATCCAGGGAGTTTGGACCACATGAGTAGCCCAATCAAGGGATTAACTCAAATTGCAAATAATCTTATCTAAGGACCCCTGCCTCCCAGGATAAATCCAGACCACTCAAGCCATGCAAACAGGCTGACTTGAGTCACAAGGACCCAGACCAGTAGTATTGACTTAGTTTGGCCCCAAGGATCTGGGAAAATTTACAAAAATTTTCTAGGCTTTTGCCAGAATTAGAGCAGCCTTCTATCCCCCTCTGAGCCAGCCAACCAAACCCCTTGGCCAACCCCCGGATGTCCAACCCCTCAATACCTCCCCATTCCTATAGCCCAGTTTAAAAGGCAACTGCCCCAGCTGAGGGTAGTTGTCAGTTCATTTTCTTTCCTTCAGTTGAATAAACAATAAAATACCCTGCCTAGTTTGCCACGGCCTCCGTCTACCTTTTAAATTTTATAAAAATTCTGCTGATCAATCCAACAAAGTGCGCCATTACCCAAATCCTCCTGCTGATGTTTGCCAACTGTATTATCTGGTCTCTCAATCCCGCCACATGGCAGTGGATCATAAACATGATAATTCGCCTTGCACCCAATGATGAACCTGCTGCTTTGTTTATTTTCACGCGTCCAATTAATGGAGACCCTTCCATCCATTTGGTCACCAAGTCCGCCAAAACTTCTCCCCAGTTAGATCAGCCCACAGGCGTCCTTGAACCACTGCACATGGGTTTGGATTCCATAGCCACCTCTGCCGCCAATGGCCTGGCCCACCAGTGGGACCTAGAATGCCCCCTCCAGGGGAATCTCAGTCCCAACCCCTCAAAGGGGTCTTACTATGCCTCTTCATACATCTTGAATCACATGGAAGCCTCTGTGCCATCCTTTTCTGGTGTGCAAGCCCCTTATTCAAATCTGAAGGCCAGCAACCATGAACCCTGGAGGAGTCATCATCCTCCCTGCCTCTCCTGCCCTTGGGGGTTGCCCCGCAATACTTTCAGTTGCCCCCAACGCAGCCATTTGGTTTGCCTTGGGGGCCTTCAGTACGTTACTAAACTTTTGCTTTCCTCACATCTCCCATAGAACCCCACTTCTATTAGTCACTCAGACCGCTATGCCTTTAGTATTCTGGGCTCTCCACTGGGTGCTCGCACACCCTGACTGGGAGCCCAGTCTAGTTCTTCTTAGCCAAATCCATGACATCTTTCTCCTGGATGGTCAATGGATAAAAGGGAGAAGAAATACATATCAAATCCACAGTGATCTTGAACTCACAATTAAACTCTGAGTGATCAGGTAGTGCATTTGCAGAATAATCATCATAGGAATATTCCAAACCCTCCAAACAAGAATTTAGGGGAACCTCCACGGTGGGCTTCAGCATAAAAGCAAGGCTAATAGTGTGAAGATGGGGACAGTGGGGCAATTCGCCTTAGACATTATCCTCTGACAAAGGAACAACTAATGTGCGACCATCCTTTAATGTTAGGGAATGGGTATTCTCTTTCAGGTTGGTTTTAACGTCAAACTTCTGCCACCAATCCACACCCAAAATAATAGGGTACAAGAGGTTTTTGATAGCTTGGAAGTAATCAGAAAAGTGGTACTTGCCAACCTGATAGTCCACTGTCCCAATGATCTTCAGAGTGGGAATACCTTGGGATGCCCCACCCCTAACCATACCACCTTGCAAATAGCTCAGCCCAAGATAGTCGTCTAGGCTTTGGTCCATAAAATTTTCAGTGGCGCCAGTATCCACCAGAATAATGGTGCTGAGTTTCCCTAAAATGGAGGAAAGGATAGCAGTCAGTAGAAAAACCCAGAATGGTCTTTATTTTATAGCAGACAGCGCCAGAACATCACAAAAAAACTCATCATCAGGCATTAACATGTCACCCTGGTATGTTTTAGAATCAAAGAATAGAGAGGGTTATCTGGCCACTCTTACTACTGAGGACACATATCCCACTATATCTTCAGCATGGCATAAACATTGTTGTATTGTAAGCGCAGCTCTTTTTCAGCTTTCTGAGTGCTGTGAATCATAGAAGAGGTCAAAAGGGGATTATCTGGGGTGATTTGATACACAGAAATAGGTTTCATATCTGAGACATGAGAGTTTAAATATGGTTTAGAGGTATACATAATGTTTTCATTATAAAACGCGTTTTAGATGTGAATGACCCTATTTCCAAAATAACAGAAACGTAATGTCCAATGTTACCCAAGGCCAACCCCCATGCCCATCTGCGCCGATTCTGCTGGCATCTTCTAAATGTGCTGTCAAAGTAAAATCTGTTTATTTAAATTGAATTTTGGTAATTTCAGCGGAAAGTTGGGGAATCACAACTTTTGGACCTAGAAGCATCCGTATCCACCAGGCATGAACATGAAGGGTGGGTACTAACCTGTTGGAGGTAGCCATAATAACGCTGAGATGCTCCATCCTTCAGGAAAAAAGATGAAACAGCGGTGCAGCTGACCATAGCCAAAGCCCACAGCCAGCGCCCACCATTTAGCTTTGGAAATTCCCACATGGAAAAAGTTCATGCACAGAAAAATAAGGGGTTGGTTGACTAATGTAAGGAAGTGTCTATAACTCTCCTGTTACCAGCGTGGCGGTGCTTGGTGCACAGGCCCAACGTCAGGAAACTAGCTGTTAGTAAAAAAGGTACAAGAGCCCAGCAGGGTGCTGGAGCAATAATAACTTAAGTAGAGAAATGCTATCATAATAAGAAATAACCAAACAAAAGTGACGCGGTGCACAGGGAAGAAAGGATTAAGTGTCCCAGGTTGGAGGGAACCTGAGTGACCCAACGGTGCATGAGGAAGCAAACTAATAATATTCAAAATGGAATAGTTAACATAGTGCGAGACCTCCTCAAAGGGGTCCTTTCACAAGATCATCTGAAATAACATAATAGAAAACAGGAAAACAGGGAAAGTTTATTGGGAGAATTCAACCAAAAAGGAATGTTGGTCACAAAAGTCAAATTTAAACTTCGTCAGGGTAATTTGGGGTCTGCCAAAGTGGTCCCAAGCACCAATTCACCAATAGTCAAACACTCCCATCTAAATTGGTAGAATACACTGAAACTGACTTCACTTGAGTAATTGATTGAAGTTGTATCTGACCTGAATGCATAATTTTGTAAATAAGACGGGTTTCAAAACCCCGTTCCTCAATCAACCAAATTGAACAATTGTGAATATTGAATGTCTCGTCCGTTTTAACACCTGGGATGACACAAGGGGATGGCCGTTAGGCATCTCACTAGTACCAACCTGGGTATATTTGGCTTGTACCCAGCATTGGTCTACTGTGTGCTTGAGGTCAGGGAGGGCCTGAAGCTTCACCTTCTGGTCCTCCTGTCATCCAGCTTACCCTTGGGATTGGTGCCCACTATCATGTTATTTAATCATGACAATAGCAGTTCTGATTAGTTGTAGGGGGATCTCATATTATTCTTGTGAGGGAAATAAAAGTTAATGAACATACCAAAGGCCCCCATAGTAAACCAAATGGCTGTAATGGGGAACTGAGGATATTTCTGGGCAGCTCTAAGGGTGGGAGAGGCAAGAAGGATGACCAATCCTCCTGGGTTTGCAGTTGTTGACCTTTGGGCTCTTTTTCCAAACCTTCTTGAAATGGTTCATCATATTAAAAATCTGAAAATCATAAAAAGTTTCAAAAGTTTGAAATGCTGATCAGGTTTTCAAATTGAATCCAATAAAATCAAATCATTATGACTACTGGGAGGCCTTTGGCCTTGTTTGGTGTCCATTGAGGGGTTTCATGATGAGTAGAGAGGTTGGGTACTGTAAAAATTTAATTATGATTTATTATAGGCCGTCAACCCAGTAACCTTTTTACTGCACAGGTTTGATTTCCTCATGCACTTCATCACGTTGTATAGAATGTATTAATCAATAATAGTATGGAGACTATTATCTGTAGTTGAGATTGAACTATTATTCAGCCCAATGCTCGGCCAGTATTTCCAATTAAATACTCTTGAAGTCATACTCATAGGGATTTGTCCCCTATGCTCTTGTCCACCCAATCTTTGTTAAGATACCCCAGTGACAGTCTCTCTCAGCCCAACACACAGTCAGCAGCTATCCCTGATTGTGGTTCCTTTGTCTCTAGATCCCTGCTAGAATCTTCACTCTTCGCTCTGAGAGTCTTCCAATTATTGCCTTCTGCAATAATATCCTTGAGATAGAATGACACAATAGATGCTGATAGCCTAACTATATACCAAATCGATAATATTACTGTAAAGTACTTGTTATCTTGAAACTAGTTTTTTTATTATAGTAAATCCTAGGAAATTATATAGTAGGGGACTCAGCTGACTACCCTCATCTGACACCTCTTCGATGAAATGGCAGCCGTTGCTGTTGAATCACCCTTCCTCATCTCAGCGGCAATGGTCTTCCCCATCCTGGCTATGATTCCATCATTGGACATCCTTGAGACCTCAAACGGAAAAAGTTGGAAAATGTGTTCCTAACGTTTTCCTTTCAATCCAAGAAAACCAACCATAATTGGCTAGCGAACCGCTTAGGTAATGGGACTATTACCCATTATGGCAGGTCACTTCACCAACAAATTGATTCACTATTTTCAGGCAGCATCACTCACCTCGCAACTCACTATTCATTCCAATCAGTCAGTGATTAAACCTGACCAATCCCATTTGGTACACCTGATAGTTAATCACTATCAGATGCCCCTATTTCGTTGGCCACTCCACACAATGGGATCTTAGGTATTCATCCAGATTGATCCCTGATGGATACGACTAGGTGAATATCCCAAAATCCCCTGAATGTAATTCCTCCAAATCTCAGGCCAACCAATTTTTGATTCACTTCACCTTAGGGAATTTTCCCCTAGCAATACCAGGTAATCTGGCAGGCTGGGAATATGGGAAAAAATCCCAACACATCCCCCTCTTGCCTAGATTTCAAGCGAGAAAAGGACTGGGGCCTGAGAACACCACTTTGGACACTTGGTCAAATACTTCATTGGTTCAAGCAGAGTACACTCATCAATACTCAACGCTGCTCGGGATGACCTTTACCATATGGCGTTCTTCCTCTTCCTCCTCACTAATGACTTCTCAGAGTGCGGTCCCCATGACCTTCTTTCATGCCAGTCTGATTGATTTACTCGTGACAATATTAGTCCCAGGATCTGGTTTTCCCCCATCAGGGTATATGACCTGCTTTCATATTCAGGATTCTTGGTCCAGCGTCCTTAAATTCCTGATTTTCTCCTCATCCTAGACATGAGAATCTTGCCATCAATGTTTTTCATGGCTTGATTAAGAATAATTATTTCTATTCGCCCTTGTTATTTCTCTCATAACCTCTTGGCTCAAGTCATTCCTAATTCTTCCCTTGGAGAGCTTATCCCATTAATTTTAAGATTAATTTATCCGAAATTGGAGCCTAATGGATTATAGAGTGCATAATGTCAACTTCTATATAAGTTTGACATCCCCCCTCTAGTCCAGCTCATATGTCAAATTCTGAATCTCGCTACCAGCAGCTCCTCAACAGTCTGTCTGATCTAGACCTCTGTCTCTTCCAGCAGATGAGTCGGGATGCTTGATGGAACCTCTTCTATGGTCCTTCCAGGATTCATATTCCTAGCCTGGTGCAAGCAGCTAGTCCTTCTGTCAAATTACCGGAAATGGTAACTAATCCCTCTGAAACCAGGCTGGCCATCGTTTTGAAAAACTCTCAGCTGACTCTTCCTCTGCAATCAATTCCAGAGTTGGACTTTGAAACCCTCCTGAATTTGGCTCCTTTTGCTAATGTTCCAAACATCATCGTAGATGCTCCAGATATTATGCCAGTTGCTCTGTATTGTTTGTTTCTGGCTGGGTCAGACCTGCTCCCTGAGTTCCATTTCCAATTCAGTCAAATTCACAAACCCACTGTTCTGGTTTCTGAGCTCTCAATTGGTAATAGCATACACTTCAAGCCCCCCTATGCTGAACTCTGAGCCCAAGTCACTGAGGCTTTGACATTAGTGCTGAATCCCTCTGATCTTGATAACCTTCTGGATCAGGATACTGCCACTTATGCTCTTCGTTTTGCTGGACAAGTTCTTTAAAGTTGGTCTACGAAATTTCCAGCCTTGCCTGGTTTCCACTGATCATTCAGCTTTAGCTTCCATGAAGCCCATAGTCGCCGCTTGCAGGATGCAATCCGCTCTCTGCACAACTATCTCTTCTCTGGATCTTCCCATTGGTATCTTTGCTGATGGCATTGATAGGGGGCATGATTTGGCAACCCCCATCGAGTATTCCTTCTTTGTTGCCAGCCCACATGTCTGGTGTCCTTGATGAAGCCCGTTGGCAGGTGCTCAGGACTAATCTTCCAGCTCCTGTGCCATATTGGGATTACTTGGGTTTATTCGCTTATTGCCTCTTTCTTTATTGCTACCTTTCTCCCCACTATAAGGTTTTAAAATTGGCATCTTCTGACATCTCACTTTCCCTTCCCCTAGTTGCTTTTTCTCAGGGCTCAGTGTCCGCTTAATGAACGTAGTTTTTGTAGGTCTCTCCCTTGCAAGCGTCTGATTACATATCAATTTTAATGGGCTGTTTATTCCTACCGCGATCCATCCTCCCTCACCCAAGAGGTGACATAGGTGGAATCATCCCTATACTGAGGATGATCAATAAAAATAAATATTATAAAAATATATCAGCTTTTTTCTATGCATTTTTAAAATTTTTTTAACAATATCTTTTATTGATTTTTTATCTTTATTCTTCTTTTTTTTCTATGGAATTTGACCTTATTTCAGTTCAGCGGTCCACCTTTTCCCCCAAACTGGGTCCTGGGTACTTAAACCTACCAGTTTTCCATGGTACAGAGGTCCTTTTTTGGACTTAGCCATCTAGATTGGTTCAGAGGTCCTTTTTTGGACTTGACCTAATCATCAGGACATGACTAACTTAATGGTTCATCAGTCCTTTGGGAACTCTTTTATTTTTTTCCTCAATCCAATGCTTTAGATACTTAGCATGGACTCAATTTACTACTCTTTCATCCAAGAGATTCTTGATGGAATAAGCATTGGTCACCGTCTTGGCAATTACTTTAAATGGACCCAACCACAACACATCTAAAATGCTTCTTCATCCAAAGCCATGCATATCACAATAGGCGACTCTTTCCCCTATTTGATATTCTTCTAATGCCGGTCAGTTATTGTCATATGTCAATTTCTCTATCCTTTTCTTCAAGGTTGCATTGAATGCTTGCAATTGCATATCGATCAGAATACTCATCAGCCAGTTCAGGTATTGCTTGATACTCATCCCCAAGTAGGTTCCACCACCAAATATAAAATTGGCGGCAATGCAGCCTTTCTTCCATATAATAATCCAAACGGCGTTTTTCCTGTCACCGTATGATGACTAATGTTGTAGGCAAATGTCACCAAACTCAGGTATGTTCCCCATGTGGAAGTTCTCCCTGCGACTAGCTTCCTCAGCGTCATGGCCAGTGTCCCATTGACCCGTTCTACCGGTCTGTTCATCTTCAGACAGTATGGTACTGACATGACGCCTTGGATCCCCATTATTTTGTTTAACCTCAGGATCACATGAGATGTGAAGTTGGTCCCATTGTCACTCAACAGGACTTGCAGACATCCATTCTGGTATACCACTTGATCCAGTATGAATCTTGCAGTACTGGTAGCATCTACTCTGGTTAGGGTCTTCGTTTCAACTCATCTCATCAGATGGTTGATGGCAACTACGATTTACTTGAATCCCCCTGTGCTCATCGTCAGTGGTCCCATCACATTGATGGACACCATGTGCCAGGCAAATCCAGGGCGGACCAGTTGGTATCCAGTTGTATTCTTGTGTGGTTTGTGCAGCTGGCACTCCATGCAACAAGCCAGATGATCCACAACATCGTAGTTGATCATTTCCCAGTAATAATACTGGCGAATATGGTCAGTTGTTTTCCTCAGTCCTCCATGCCTGACAACCTTGTGAGCTGCTTGTACAACGCTTCTCTAGCTGATGGTTTCTGGAATAATAGCCGCTTCCTGTTAATTGTCTTGAATACTTGTCCATCCATAGTCTTGGTGTTTTCCATTGCTTTTCAAAGCGCACCTTGGATTTCTTGAGGCTCATCCCTGATTATTCCTTTGACCATTCTCTGGAATAGCTCATCCACCTGCGGGTATACCAAATGGACAATTGGCAACCGCGATAAGCCATCTGCATTCTGATGAGAAGCCCCCACTTGGTGGACTATCTCATAATCATAAGCCTGAAGCTTAAGTGCCCATCATGCAAGTCGTCCTTCCAGTTCTCTTAGATTGTGCAGCCAACGCAGCAAAGAGTGGTCCATCACCACCTTAAAGTGCATTCCATGGATGTACACCCAAAACTGCTTGCATGCATAAATGACTGCAAGACATTCATGCTCTGTCATGGTGTAGTTTCTCTCAGCGGCTGATAGTGTCTGGCTCACATATGCCACTGGATGCTCGTCCCCAAGTTCAACTACTTGGCTCAGTACGGCGCAATCGCCATCAGCAAAGCATTGGTTTGAGTGATAAACTCCCGATCAAAATTTGGATATTTCAGAATTGGATAATCTATCAAATACTGGCATAACTTGTCAAAGGAGTCCTGAGCCTCTTCATTCCATATAAATCCTTTTTTCGGATTTTTTAATAAATGGAATAATGGCTTGGCTATTCAGGCGAAGTCCCAAATAAATCTTCTATAGTATCTGACCATCCCAAGGAATGCTTGGATGTCTTGGACACTCTTTGGTACAGCCATATGCTCTATAGCTGCTATCTTCTGGGTTTGCGGCTGTAATCCACTTGAGTTGATTACAAATCCCAGGTATTCCAACTCTTTCTTGAAGAAGTGGCACTTCCTTGGCTTGATCTTCAGGTTAGCCACAGACAGTCTCTTAAAAATTTCTTCCAAGTGGTGGAGGTGATCAGTAAATGTTCTACTGAAGACATTTATATTGTCCAGATATACCAGGATGCATGACAACTTCAGGTCGCTTAATATTGCGTCCATGGCCCTCTAGATCGTCGCAGGTGCATTGCAGAGACCCTGGGGCATCCTCGTCAGCTGGTATAAGCCCTGCACGGTTATAATTGCGCATTTTTCTTGGTCTTCTTCTGGCAAGTCAATCTGCCAATATCCCAAGATTGGATTCATCGTGGAGAATTACTTCGCTTCTCCTAAATGATCTAGCGCATCATCAATCCTCATTAGGGGATACAAATCCTCCTTCATAATTTTGTTCAGCTTCTGGTAGTCAATCACCACCCGGTTCAATCCATCCTTCTTCTTTACTATCAGATTCAGACTCTCCCAGGGACTTGACGATGGAACTAGAAGCCCATGCTTTACTAGTTTACTGATTTCATCCTCCACTACCGCTTCAGCAGCTTTTGATCTTCATATTAGTCTCATCCTTATTGATAAATTTTCCCTGGTGTTGACTTTGTAAATTATGTCTTGTGTGCATCCTGAATTGTGGTCATCCTGAGCGAATGCTTCCCAATATTTCTCAAATAGTTTGAGCTCCTCTCCCTGCAGGCCTTCTGGTAGATCAGTAAGCTGCTCTCGATCAACCAATAGGTTGATGCTTTTGGCTACCCCAGCCAGTAATCCCATTTCATCAAGAGACCCAATATTTGTGGATTCATCTCAATTTGGCTGTCAGGATCAATTAAATAAAATGCGATGATCTGATTCCTCTTGATCTTCATCAGTTTTTTAATTAAATTCGCCAGGAGAACTCGAATTTCTCCATGGCCCAGCATTATTATCCCAGGAGCCACCCATGGCTCCACTCTGGACTTCTTCCAGGGGCTTCTGACTTCCTTATACAACAGCTCAGGAATCTCCAAAGTCAACCCTGTGTCGACTATTATCTGCAATCCAGCTGGTATGGTCCTCTCTTTCTTAATCCTTAATGGAATTCCCCGGTTTTCAGGATTTCCGCCAGCATCTCACGTCACTTCCTACCAAATAATTGGTATTAAATCAGTATATTGCCATCATTGTATATCAGATTAATGAAGTTGTTTCTCTGATTCAACAGATCTTCACCATCCTTCTTGTATACCAATGGTAACGTCTGACCCAATATGGTCAACGTACTATCCTCAAAGTTACATTTAACTCTGTACTTCTGTAGAAACTCTGTTCCAATCAGGATGTCATAGTTTTGGTTTACCAAACTATTGCTGGTGCAGATACCACCAACGAACTAAATTGTAGTGGCAGCGCACTATATGCTCCACAGGAAACGGTGGTGTTTGGCCCAGATGTCCCATATTCTCTCTTGTGTTACAAATCCAGCAAGATCTTCATCCTCTTTACCAGCTTGGTCAACACAATATTGATGGGCTCTCCACTTTCAACAATCGCCCTCACCCTCACTCAATTCACTTGTATATCGATATACATACACTTGGAGTAATGTAATATAGTATTTACTGAATGAATGGCTGCGTTATTAGCTGAATCTAGGGCTTGAATAATTTGTGCCAATAATTCAGGAAATGATTCCTTTATCATGCCAAGGGAGATAGACAGATTTGCCTCATCTAAACGAACATCTGATAACCCTTTAGGGTTCTTGAAAGTTTTAATCTTCTCCACCAGTTGTCGGGCATATGGCAGGGCAACTTCCTGGATTATCTCAGGGTCAATCTTCTTTGCCCTGGCTATGGTCCGGCATTCACATCCATATTGAACACTTGGTATCGCTGATACTGCTCATCATCTATGAACAGATCGCTAATATCTATTTCTTCATTCATGATATCAGGAGGAACAGGTTTCTTCGCCACGTTAGAATGTTCCTTGTCTAGGCAGTGGGCCCTTTTCCTGAATCCTTAGTGGCTGTTGTCTCCTTGACCTGGACCAAATTAATCTGATCCTTTGGCTTTTTGCAGTGTATGACAAAATGTCCTTTCCCACCACACTGATAGCAGACCTTCTCTTTCTTGCTTAACTGTCTGAATTCTTTGGGCTTATTTACCAGCACAGTTCAGTTGGTAGCCTCCTTTGCTCCTTTTTTCCCTTCATGGAATTTGGATTTTGTACCAGATCTGACTTGAAGCTTCTATTTGGGGCATCAAATGTTGCTCCCAAATTCTTCAGGTTGTCTACCATTTGTGAAGTAGTTATCTCCATTGCAAACACGGAAGACATCATATGATGCAAATCGCGATAGGGCCAAAGAGCTGCTTACAGTGCAATTCTAGAATCAAATTCATCCAATATTTTCGCTCCAGCCAGGATCTGTGACTCCTGGTAAAATTGATCCATGAAACTAGCAAGAGACTCATCTTTATGGAATTGAATTCCCATAAATTATTGCTTGCAATTTGACATGTGGGTCAGACTCCCAAACTCCTTCATGATGGCCGCCTTTGCCTCTGCATATGACCATCTGTCCCCCTCCAGGTGGGGTAACACTAAGTTTTGAAAGTTGGTGTCCAGGCAGTTCATGACTGTCAACACCTTTTGACAATCTCTGTAGCCATTTATAGTCATGTCGAACAGTCAGAAAAACGCTGGGGTGTTATCCTGATGGAATGTTGGCAACTTTGGCGTTGCCCTAAATTCCTCTGAGTCATTTCTGGCTGTTTCTCTCGGTTTGGCTACTCAGCTAACTTCTGGAGTGACTTCAGGCATCATCTCCAAAATGGCATTGAAAGTGGGTAACATATTCCTTGGGGTATCCAACTTCCCAATTATCATGTGAGTACTTCTCTCTTTGGCATCGCTGGCCATATCAGGCTCACAAGCACATCTGTGAGCTTTAAGTTCCTCCACTTGTTTGATTAATTTCTTGATATCCACACTGAACTTTCTTATATGAACGTGATCCACTTCTCGCTCCATTTTCAGGCATAAGACCTCTCAAATGAGGTCCCCTTCTTTCTTATTCAACGAGTTTACTTTGCCAAGTAACTCAAGACCTGAAGTTGGCTACATCTTCTACTCCTTCCTCCACCTTGGCGACTCATTCTTCCAAGGCCGCAAACTCCTGATGGTTTACTGAGTTTAGGGCATCCTGATTCACAGTGGCGATCTTGGTCCACAGCTTTCATATTTCTTCTTTATATGACATTATAATAGATTCTTTACTCAACTACCCCTGTAGTGAGCACCAACTTGTAATAATTTACTTAGGATTGATTATTGCCCACAACCCAGTAACCTTTTTAATGCACAGGTTTGATTTCCTCATGCACTTCATTACGTTGTATAGAATGTATTAATCAATAATAGTATGGAGACTATTATCTGTAGTTGAGATTAAACTATTATTCAGCCCAATGCTCGGCCAGTATTGCCAATTAAATACTCTTGAAGTCATACTCATAGGGATTTTTTCCCCTATGCTCTTGTCCACCCAATCTTTGTTAAGATACCCCAGTGACAGTCTCTCTCAGCCCAACACACAGTCAGCAGCTATCCTTGATTGTGGTTTCTTTGTCTCTAGATCCCTGCTAGAATCTTCACTCTTCGCTCTGAGAGTCTTCCAATTATTGCCTTCTGCAATAATATCCTTGAGATAGAATGACACAATAGAAGCTGATAGCCTAACTATATACCAAATCGATAATATTACTGTAAAGTACTTGTTATCTTGAAACTAGTTTTTTTATTATAGTAAATCCTAGGAAATTATATAGTAGGGGACTCAGCTGACTACCCTCATCTGACACCTCTTCGATGAAATGGCAGCCGTTGCTGTTGAATCACCCTTCCTCATCTCAGCGGCAATGGTCTTCCCCATCCTGGCTATGATTCCATCATTGGACATCCTTGAGACCTCAAACGGAAAAAGTTGGAAAATGTGTTCCTAACGTTTTCCTTTCAATCCAAGAAAACCAACCATAATTGGCTAGCGAACCGCTTAGGTAATGGGACTATTACCCATTATGGCAGGTCACTTCACCAACAAATTGATTCACTATTTTCAGGCAGCATCACTCGCCTCACAACTTATGATTCATTCCAATCAGTTGGTGATGAAACCTAACCAATCCCAATTGGTACACCTGATAATTAATCACTATCAGATGCCCTTATTTCATTGGACACTCTGCTAATGAAATCTTAGGTATTCATCTGGATAAATCACTGTTAAAAAATTTTGGGCTTAGTTGCTCACTTTTAGCCCTGGATTTCAACTGCACAGATTTGTGGATTCTGGCGTTGATTGTTTTGTTAGACTGGGGCAATAAAAGTATGAAGACCACTATTAAATTGATTGCCCAAAGCCACGTTGAGAGTAAAGTCCAATGCTAAACTGGTGCTTCTTCTTGAAGATACTCTGGTAGGGAACACTTTCCCTATTCCCTTCTTGCAGAGCTAGGTGGAGATTTTGATATTGCTAACCCTAAGGATATCTGATCTTTGTACTCTTCTCTTAGGAGTAATATTCAAAACAACCAATGTTTGAACAACTAAATCTAATATCAGTGTGAATCTAATTTTATTAGGGAATTATTTGGGTCTTTTATAGTTAGAATCAGCACACAACTTTTCAGCTGTCCAATGAGAATATTTTTTCTCCTATACTGGTTTTGACCCTTAGTGTTAGGTACCAAATCTTGTCATGTACTGTTGCCTTAGGTTTTCTAGGCCGCGTAATCCTCAGGCATTTGGCGTTCCAAACAATTGGTATTAGGTATGCAAAAAGATTGTTTTGACCAATGATAATTCCACTTATCCTCCAGCATTCGAACATTTTGGTATTTTCTTATGACTCCATTCCATTCCATTCTGAACGATTCCCTATAATTTGACTATTGGGTATTATCCCAATATCAAATTATTGCTTGCTTTAATTGGGGATGACGCCCAACAAAATTATCATCTATTGGCAGCCTTAAATGTCTTCAGGGGATGATTCTCAACAAAACTGTCATCTGTTGGCAGCCTCAATTAGCATCGGGGATGATTCCCAACACAGTTATTATCTGTTGGCGGCCTCAATTATTATTGGGAATGATGCCCGACAATAATTCATAGTCAGCGACCTCTAATATCATTGGGGATTCCATCCAATGAAATTTTCATTAGTCAGCCACTATTGCTGACCCTCTACAATTATAACTTAATCAAATCTCATATTTGGTCAAAGAGTTGGACTATGTGGTCATCTGCAATTCTGACACATCCCCTTCTTGACCAGATATCCAACAGAAGATAGAACTCTCAGTAATAGAAGCCATCTCAGCTGGAGCTCATATTTGGTTTGTCATATATCTATGTCCTCAGCGTAGTGCAGCTCTGTCTGCACTCAACGCCCATATGTTATGCTCAGTTTGATGACTTTGTATCCTTAATTCTACCTGTTGCCACCTCTTCTCAAGCGTGGTTCCTGTGACATCATGCTATGCCAGTCCCATCTTCGCATTAGCTGCAAGAGATCAACTGGTCCACCTGTATGAACCCCAGGATGGGTTGTCAGCACTCTTGCCACCTGTACAAACCCCAGGATGGGTTGTTGGCACTCTTGCCACCTGTACAAACCCCAGGATGGGTCTCAACATCTTGTTGATAGGGACTATTCTGGTGGACCTAGTTTCAGCCCTTTCTGATCCTGCTGACACTTGGGACTTGTGCCCATTAATCTATCCCTTCCTCCACACTTAGTAGGTGGGAATTTTTCTAGATGCATCACTGCTCAAATTAAAATTGTTTTTTAATATTTTTTACTTTTTTATTTTTTGTGCATCTTTTTATTATTTTTATCTTTTCCTTTCTTATATTTATATATATTTTTTCTTAAGCTCAATACTTTAAGTATTTTTTATGGACCTATTGCCTATTCAACCATCTTCAATATTCAATCATATAGGCATCATTTGCCAACTTGATAATTTTGAATGGCCCCATCCATAGGCATCCAACTCGTTTTTTTTTTTTTAATTTTCATTGTTGTTTTGAATGCCCAAAAATTGTAATTTAATCAGGATATTGTCCAGTTGGGATAGGTAATGTCTGGCACTTATCCCCAAAGCTGGCTCTACTGCTGAATACAATATTGGCAGTAATGCAGCTTTCTGCCCATATGACAGTTTGAATGACATTTTCTCAATCCAAAATTCGTCAGGATCTGATCCTATTTCTTGTCAATGGATACATTTTTCTCTATCCCAGTTTGTCTAAATCAGATCCTATTTCTCAGCTCTAATTTCCAATTTAAACGTTTGATTAAATCTGCTGATAGATATTTAAATGATCCACTATTTGCACAGATTAATTTGGTAACATTTTTCTTTGCTAAAGTCATCTGGATCAGATACTAGATTTGGTATTTCTCACGTTTTGCTCATTAAACAACGAATTTAAGTTCAACTGACTTTAACCACTATTCTCTGGATTAATCGCTCAAATTCTGATTTCATATAATGCCTCAGGGCTTCTCACGGCAGACCCAGTTGCAACCCAAGCTGGTCTTGCTGATAGCTTTATTCAATATAGATATCTAGTGGAACTGGTTCTCTTGCAGTGCTATGTAATTCCGCATCTAGACTGCAAGGCCTTTTCCCAAATTTTTGGCAATTTCATCCTCCTCTTGAGGAATCACAATATTTATAAATTGCCATTATTTCTTCTCCCAATTTTGGGTGGCAAATTTTCCCGTCACTCCATTTTTCCTGTAGTGGCTAGTTGATTTATCCTTCCACTTGGAATCATCAGGGTTTTTACCTTTAATAACTTGATTCTGCTGAATAATGACTTCTTAAGGTTTTCTAAAATATCATCTTCTAATTCCACCAAAGTGTGATTGTCCTCAGTTTGAATTTCATTATAAGATTGTTTGGGTGCATCAAAAGTTGCTCCCAACATCTTCAGATGGTCCACCATCTGTGAGGTCATTATTTTGGTTATTAGTGCTGATGCCATAATCCAATGCAATTCGTGGTAGGGCCAAAGCGCTGACTGCATGGCTTTGCATGCATCAAAATCATCTAGCACTTTTGCCCCTGCCAAGATCTGAGCTTCTTGGTAAAAACGGTCAGCAAAACTAGCCATAGTCTCATCTTTGAGGAATTGAATACCCATGAACTCTTGTTTTTGATTCGCCATCTGAATAGGGCTTTCAAACTCCAACATAATGGCTTCTTTGGCTTCCGCGTATGACCAATTATCTCCATTGAGGTGAGTTAGCACCAGATTTTGGCGGTCTGTGCTAAGGCAGTTTATTACAGTTACTGATTTTTGTCAGTTCGCATAGCCAAACATGGTCATCTCAAATAAGCGGAAGAATGCCAGGGCATTATCCTGGTGAAAGGTGGGAAATTTTGGCATATTTCAAAATCCCTCAGTTGTTACGCTAATAGGAGATCATGACCCAGCCACTTGAGAAGCCATAGGAGTGACTTCAGGAGTCATTTCTGACACACCAGCGAATTGTTTAGGCATGTTTTGGGGCGGAGAGGTCTTATTGCTTGGCATTTTGCGTGCCTTTGCTTTGGCATCATTCGCCTCAAAGTATTCACAATTACATTGGTGTTTCTCCAACTCCTCGATACACTTAGTCATTTTCATCATCTCTTCATGAAACCGTCAGATGCATTCTCAATCCGCTTTCCATTCAGTCTTCTGAAATAAAATTTCCTTGATGGGTTTGCCCTCTTTCCGCTTTAAAGAGGCAACTTTTCTGCATACGTCATTATTAACTATTACTAGTTGTTCAAGCGTTTCCTCCATCTTAATCATATGCTCCTCCAATGAACTAACATCAGCCTGAGAAGCCGAGCTGAGCACATTCTCATTGATGGCCTGTAGTTCTACCCAGAGCTTTCAAAGCTCTTCCTTAAAAGACATTGTTATTTTAAAATTGGCTTTTGACAACTCAACTACCCCCTGTAGTGAGCACCAATGTTAAAATCTTGGGCTTAGTTGCTCACTTTTAGCCCTGGATTTCAACTGCACAGATTTGTGGATTCTGGCGTTGATTGTTTTTGATAGACTGGGGCAATAAAAGTATGAAGACCATTATTAAGTTGATTGCCCAAAGCCACGTTGCAAGTAAAGTCCAACGCTAAACTGTTGCTTCTTCTTGAAGATACTCTGGTAGGGAACACTTTCCCTATTCCCTTCTTGCAGAGCTAGGCAGAGATTTTGATATTGCTAACCCTAAGGATATCTGATCTTTGTACTCTTCTCTTAGGAGTGATGTTCAAAACAACCAATGTTTTAACAACTAAACCTAATATCAATGTGAATCTAATTTTATTAGGGAATTATTTTACGTTTTTATAGTTAGAATCGGCACACAACTTTTCAACTGTTCAATGAGAATATTTGTGCTCCTATAAGGGTTTTGACCCTTAGTGTTAGGTACCAAGTCTCGTCATGTACTGTTGCCTTAGGTTTTCTAGGCTGCGTAATCCTCAGGCGTTTGGCGGTCCAAACTATTGTATTAGGTACATGAAACTGATTGTTTTTACCAATAATGATTCCACTTTTCCTCCGGCGTTTGAACATTTTGGTTTTTTTTATGACTCCAATCCATTCCATTCTGAACAATTCCCTATAATTTGACTATTGAGGATTATCCCAACATCAAATTATTGCTTAATTTCATCAGGGATGACGCCTAACAAAACTATCATCTATTGGCAGCCTCAAATGTCATTGGAATGATTCCTGACGAAATTGTCATCTGTTGGCAGCCTCAATTAGCATTAGGGATGATTACTGACGAATTTATCATCTGTCAGCAGCCTCAATTATTATCAGGGATGATGCCTGAAAATAATTCATAGTCAGCGACCTCTAATATCATCAGGGATTCCACCTGACAATATTTTCATTAGTCAGCCACTATTGCCGACCCTCTACAATTATAACATAACCATCAAATCTCATATTTGGTCAAAGGGTTGGACTATGTGGTCATCTGAAATTCTGACAATCCCTGACAGATATGACCAAGTGAATATCCCAAAATCCCCCAAACGTAGTTCCTCCAAAACTTAGACCAACTGATTTCTGATTCACTTTGCTTAGGGAAATTTCCCTAGTGATACCAGGTAATCTAGCAGGGTGGGAATATGGGAAAAAATCCCAACAGGTACATTGCCAGAATAGCGGAACAATTTAATAAATTGTTTTGGGCCATATTGGCCCTTGGCAGGATGGCCCAAATGGTCTGGTGCCTGGTCACTGCCTTGCGGTTTCATGGATGGTGTTTCCTCGCCTCTGAACAAAGAATTGTGATTAGCAGAGATGGCCCATTACACCCATATTGTGCTGAACCATCAGCTGGTCAGCGGGGCAGATTAGTTAAAATTTCTCTGACCATTTTGTGAAGTGGGAGGTGGACTCAAAGCTGGTCTTCCAGGTGCCAAATGGGAGTTAGGCCATTGCATAGAGTTCAGCAGATCTGAAAACTCTTCAGAAGTGGAAGATTGGCCTCATAAGCTTGTTGTGAATTCTTTGATCATGATCACCATTTAGTAGGCCACTGGATTGATGGCTTGGAGGGCCCACTTGATGACCATCAGCCCTAAAACACAGATCGCTGTATACTTTGCTGAACTAAGTGAAAGTATTTTGGAAAAAGAAGGAGCATGCGGAGTAGGCTTAGGTAGGATCAGTTTTATTAAAGCTTAAAAGTGAGAAGGACTGACAACTGCTCCTTTTGGAGGCAGTTGCCTTATATATGCAAAATTGGGAAAAAGGGGGCCATGGGTGGGGTTTCTTGGGCACCAGCGGCTGACATACTCATGGGTACTCAGCCTGGGTTTGGGGCTTTGTCATCCAGCTTACGCAAAGGTTGCAAAAGCTCTGGCAATTTAATTGTTTGATCCGCCAGGGAGGGACCCTCACTGATCCAAACATAAGCAGATTTACTCAGATTGAAGGGGCGGCATAATTGAGTTCCACCAGGGTCAATTCTGATAAATTTTTATAAGATTTTTAAATTTTTCTGAAAGTAGATTTCTGACTTGGATTGGCTTCCCCAGACTTGGAATTTCAATTCCATGTTCTGGATTAAGTTTCCTGACTCAGAAACCCTTTCCTGAGCTTTGAGTCCCATTTTCTCTTCTTTCCAAGGACTTAAAAGATGGCGTAGTGGGGCTCAGTGGGAGAGGAAGATTCTGTTGAAGGCTTCAGCCTGTATTACCTCTACAAACCTCTTTTATACTTTCAACCATAGAGGTAGCCAAATGGGATACTGTGCTGGGGTCTTTTGGGGCCAATGCAGTGACCCAACGTTCATCAACCACATGTTCCAAGTCCCCCAGTTGAGCCAAGGGCTCCACATGTACATTAGGTACCTTATTATTCCTAAAAGGGACCTTTTTTCTGATCCAGCCCAAGAGGTTAGGTGTCTCTAGACTTACATATCCAGTATGAAAATAAACAGAAAAGTTTGGGAAAACTTGTGTAAATAATTCCTAAATCTTTACTAAAATTTAACTGTTTATCTTAGGAAACTAATTCTTTCTCAGCTTGGGCCTAAAATATAAAGGGTGGATTAGTGATGGTTTCAAATCAATTAATTAAACCTGATCTGAGCTGTAAATTTCTCGCTTTTTCCAATAATTTTTTTTATTTAACTGAGGTAAGCCAACCAGTGGACGGACATTACCAAAACTCAAAACCTAAAATAAATCCTCAATAAAATAAAATGAATGAACTGATTAAAATGAGCAGATGACACACTTACCGCAAACTCAACCTACCAGGTGGGACAGCGGGAACTGCTTATCCCATCATGGTGAAAGGGTTGGGGGATCAGGGGGCTCATCTTCAGCCTCTACTTCATCCCAAATCAGGGCATGAGCTACAGTGGATAGCAAGAACGTCAGGGCATCAGCAGATTGCAGAGGTATATTTCTGATGATTGGGGTGGTAGGAATAAGCTGTTGTACATAAGAGTTCCGATGTAATTTGCCAAAGTTAATTCAGCTTTCATGTGTGTGTCAGGTAGTTTTTAATTTGTGGTGAAATTAATGCGGGTAATCTTTGATTTGGGATTCCATGCTATCTCTGACATGTGATGGATGGTGTCATTGGCTTCTTTCTGTGCTTCAATCAACATATTTTTTATGCCTTATTGGCTTTGGAGGGAATATTGGGAGGAGGGATTCCTCCTGCAAGCATCACCACTGATTTGGTGGCAGCTTTGCGGAATGGCTACAATCTGGCTTAGTCATTGCTTCAACAGCCAGCTGGTGGTCACCGCGGAATGTTTCAGCGTTTTTCTGGGGGCGTATAAGTGAGGGGGTAGTTCATCATCTTGGTTGATATATATAAACCACACAATTTGTTATAATGCAAACCCTCATTTATATTCCCAGACTCATTGATTTTATGCCAATAGATCCCAAGGATGTTGGTTGACTTACATTGGGGCGGCAGCATATTCCTGAGGGTGGTTGGTTTATTGGAGGATGCATGGGATTGAACTGGGGTCCAATATTGTGCTTGATTGGATGGAGCGCTTGTAACATTGGGGCAAGGAGTAGGTTGATTGGTGGCTATTGGCACAGCTGCAGCAACAGGCTTTGGGGAGGTGGAGGTAGAATCATACCCCATACCAAAGCTAGCGTGGGGTGGGCGGTGGATTGGAGGCTGGCGGATGAGAAATCAGCGCTGTCAGAAACAGCTAGGGATGGGCACTTGCGTTTCAAGTATTACCACTCAAAACATGATGGGCAGATCATCCATCCGCCCTCAACGCAGGCCCAGAATGAATGGTCATGGACAGAGAGGATAATAGCATGAGGGGAATTGACAGGTCAATTTTATTTGAGTTGGGGCTGATCATGGCATACGTCCAAGGCCCAGCAAGGCGTGTGGCCCCATTTGGGACCACAAATTGCAAGATGGAGTTGGAGCCATAGGCTTCCAAACCTTCCATCAGCTCCTGGTGGAGCACTTCAGGGGGAAGGTGGGTGGGTAAATCAGCGAACTGAACCATCAAAGTGTTATCTGTTGGGAGCTGGGTCCAAATTTTGGGGAGAGGGGTACTTTGGAAAACCAGGGGCACAGTTGCAACAGTGTCAGTATCAGCTTCACATGTGAAGCTGAGATTGAAACACTCCTTATAGGGGTGGAAGTCAATAAAACTGGCAGGACGCATCACTGCCTGAGCCATTTCAATAAAGGCTTGGTCGTGATAGATGAAAATTTCCCATAGTCAACCCTAAGGCCAAAATTCATGTTGCTCTGGGGGAGCGCCAGGGGGCAGCTATAAGGAATCTGCTGCTTAAAGTAAGACTGGGCTTCCAATCTGTGTGTGTAACAACTCAGTAGAAAGCCCAGAATTCCAAGGGCTTAGAAAATCTACATAGTTGTAGGAGGATCCCCTTTTATTCTGGTGATGGAAATAGAAGTTTATAAACATACCAAAGGCACCATAGCAAACCAAATGGCTGCAATGGGGGCAACTGCGGGTCTTGTTGGGGCATCCCCCAAGGGTGGGAAAGGCAAGTAAGAGCACCAATCCTCCTGGTTTTGCAGTTGGCGACCTTTGGCTTCATTTTTCAAACCATCTTGGACTGATTCATCATAGTAAAAATTCTGAAAATCATAAAAATTTTCAAGTTGATTTGGGCCAGATTGGCCCTCAGTGGGATGTCCCTGTGCCTGGTTCCCACCTCACAGTTGTGTGGATGGCAAGTCCTCACCACCTAACAGAGAATGCAATTGTCGGAGACTGCCTCACTCCGCCCAAATTGTGCCAAACCACCAGCAGATCTGCGAGGCAGATTAGGTTGAATTCTCCAATTATCCTGCAGAGTGGGAGGAATACCCAAAGCTGGTCCACTGGGTGCCAAATGGTAAACAGGTCATTGTGAAGAGTTCAGCAGATTTAAAACTCTTCTGAAGCAGCGGATTGGCATCATAGGCTTGTGGCGAATTCTTGGATCATGATTACCATTTGGTGGGCCACCAGATTGATGGCTTGGAGGGCCCACTCAATGGCCATTGGCCCTAGGATGCAGATCGCTGCACACTTCACTGGGTAATTAAAAGTATTGTGAAGAAAGTGATTATCTTGAGGAGTAGGTTTGGGAGTTAAAGTTTATTAAACTTTAAAAGTGAAAATGGACTGACAACTGCTCCTTACAGAGGCAGTTGCCTTATATATGAAAAATGGGGAAAAGGGGGCCATGGGTATGTTTTCCTGGGCAGCGGTAGCTGACATACTTAAGGGTACTCAGCCTGTGTTTGGGGGCTTTGTCATCTGGCTTACATAAAGGTCACAAAAGCTCTGGTAACGTAATAATTGGATCCTCCAGGGAGGGACTCTCACCAATCCAAACATAAGCAGATCTACTCATATTGAAGGGGTGGCCAAATTAGGTTTCACCAGGGTCAATTCTGAAGAATTTTTAAAAGATGTTTTGAAATTTCCCAAAAGTGAATTTCTGACTCAGATTGGCTTTCCCAGACCTAGAATTTTGGATCCCATGTCCCAGACTGGGTTTCCTGACTCAGAAACCCTTTCCTGAGCTTTGAGTCCCATTTTCTTCTTTTCCAAGGACTTAAAAGATGGCGGAGTGGGGCTCAGTGGGAGAGGAAGATTCTGTTGAAGTCTTCAGCCTGTATTACCTCTTTACAGACCTCTTTTATCCTTTCAACCAGAGAAGAAGCAGCCAAACGGGGT
The DNA here is from genome assembly GCA_022478985.1 of Massospora cicadina. Lineage (NCBI taxonomy): Eukaryota > Fungi > Entomophthoromycota > Entomophthoromycetes > Entomophthorales > Entomophthoraceae > Massospora > Massospora cicadina. The sequence continues at coordinate 70,451 of JAKSZP010018599.1, read as the reverse complement.
ATTATGGTGGGTTTTTTTGGTGCCAATGAAGTGAACCAACGTTCATTAACCACATGACCCAAGTCCCCCAGTTGAGCCAAGGGCTCCACAGGGGCATTAGGTCCCTTCTTCTTCCCAAAAGGGACCTTTTCCCAATCTAACCCAAGAGGTTGGGTCTCTAGACTTACAGCAGTGGGGCATTGTTTGGGTTTGAGTGTGGTGGGCGTTGAGATCCTTGGGAGGAACAAATTGTCCCTGGAGCTTAATATGACTGGGAAAGCCAGTCTGAGCGCGTTTTCCTCTCATACAGAAAACAGTGGGGGTAGTTTTGCTGCTGCCCCACACTGGGGCAGCTGGTGGTGAATCCAAGATATTGGAGCAAAACTATGGCAGGTAATCAAGATTACTTTTTTATCTGTATAATCTGCTTGGAAAGTTATGCCAAGTGGAAAGAGCGCTTTTCAATAAAATTAAAATCTTACAAATTTGCCAAATTCCTTAACTTTATAATATGTGATTGTCTGGATTTTGAGGTCAATTTCTGCCAGATTTTCTGCCTCTGGTGAGCTGTTTTCCTCAGCTCTGGATGGCAAAATCAGAACTCAATTCCAGACAATAACTTTAGAGAGGGCATCAGTTATCTTTAGAGGATCTGGCCTTGACTTCAAGGACTTTTTGATTTTGATTTAGTTGGGCATTTAACACCAGGAAATATGTCACTAACTGTGACAATCATGCACCCTAACTAACAGGCCAGTCTCAATTTTATTTTGCACTTCCATGAAAAATACTTTGTCACCCAGCTCTCATGACTACATGGACTAAGTCACCTATGGTAATGAGAGGGATAACTGCTAGCTTCCTCCACTTCTTGGTACAAAAATAGGAATTCCTCCTTATTAAACTGCAGGGGTTGCTCCCCCAAGACTTACAGACTTTAATTAGGTCCATAATTTGTCATATAATCAGATCTAGATTAAGTGACTATGCTAGAAAGAAACTTTGATCATACCTAAAGATGGTGACTAGACCAAATAAGCTGTTTTCTAAACAACTTTATATGCTCATTTGAAACAAGCCAAATTTCACATAAAAATATCATCATAAATAGTAGAATAAAGTGACTTGTATATCTACATATAATCCTAATGACTAAAGTAAACATTTAACTACAGAAAATTCAACTATAAACCCCCTATTCATAAAGAGTGTTAAAAAGTAAGATATATTGCAAGTTATCTGATTTTTGGACTATTTAAATGTTATTATAATAATCAGTATATGATATGATTTTTGTTGTAATAACTGTTCATATAACCCTAGTAAGCATTATTGTTAACCATAGAATGAACTTTGAAGTTTTATCATACTATATATAATATCTTTGGTCACATTTAAGAGTTTTTAAATATTTAAATTCTCATATAGATAAAATAAAAATTATGAAAGATTATTAGTGAGCGTGGATTTTAACTAATAAAAGTTATAACAAATCTTTGTTCACTTAAAGTACATATTAATGTCATATTTTATAATTTTTATTACAAATCATTCAAGGAATATTATATATATTTATCAAGTTATAGTTGAGATACTCTAAATAAGTACCAACAAAAAGTGGCCTAGTTGCATTTTAAAATTATTATTTTTTGATGAGTATTGCTATTTATTGTTTGATAAAGCAAAAGTAAACCTATTTTAGTTGTCAGAGGTTGCTACTATCAGGAGATAAAGATTAATAAAACTTACTTTAAGTTTTCTTGTGATTATTATATGTTGCATTTTTGTCTTTGTGAACTTTTTAAATACCTGTTTGATGAAGTTTAAAATAATACATTTATTGAAATCTAGAGATACTTTATACACAATTACTATTGTTTGTATTTAGTTTTAATAATACATATAAAACTAAAGGTTTCAAATTAAAATTATATGTAATTATAATGTACAGAAATAACAATATATATTGCATTTTTTATGTATTTTTTCTTTACTTGAAATAGTTACCTATTTATTTAATATTGTATCTGAAATTATGTACAGACCCATTATGTTTTTAGTTTGTTAATTTAAAAATCTATCTTTTAGTTTACATTAAATTTTCACAGTATCTTTGTTATTAAGTTTATAGATTGAAGTTCACATGATTATGTTTCATGTTGGATCTCCTATTGTAATTCTTACCAAGAGAGCTTAAATAACTTGGTGTTCTTGCCTATAAAGACTATCCACCTGTGGTTTGAAAGAATGCTTCTAGTGAAAACATTGCTTTTAATTACCACATAGTATAGTTTAAATAATTTAATACTAATAGTTTAAGGAGCTAAACCTCACATTCTAAAACTGCTTTCTTTGTGGTAGCAGGTACTTGGTGATTATGGAAGTGATGACTCTACCTAAATGTGGTAAAGCTCAAAGACCCTATCTTTGAATACACTTAAAGTTTTTTAATTTGGCATCTGATTTTCTAAAAAAAGATTAGACCACTTATATATACTGATAGCCAATCATAAATAAGCAGATTTAAGTTAAAAACTTCTCTATAATCATGACAATATAGTAATATTATACAATTATCTTAGTAGGTAATATTGTCAGACAATTACAAGTCCAGTATTGTAGTAAGAGTATTTCTTCTCATAATCTGGACAAACTTGGGTAATATACCTTGGCCAATTCTTGATAAACCCCTTGAATTGGGATAACACCTCTATCATCACTCAGGCAAATAACCCACATTTGGACAGTTGGATTGCTCTAAATTGGCGGCCAAATCCTGGGATCTCTTCTGAGGTCCCTCTCCTTCATACTGCACAGCTAATACAAAAAACACCGCAGAGACTGGCCTCTCATATTAGGTTTGAGGTCTTGCCAGGTGCAAAGTTTTTCTTACAAAATGATCGGATAAAACACATCAAAACCTTACCTCATGGGTTGATACTACTTATAAAAATTGATTGTTCTCTAAATGTGAGGCAAGTCTCAACTGATATGATAGGTCAAATCTTAATATTTCCTAATTCAGATTTTACTAAGCAATCTGAAATTTGAGCCTTGAGATCTTAAATACTAATTATTAACTTATTAAGGAAGTTTATTTTTTATCTCTCATGGCAGCTAATAAACATATAAAACATACAACTTTCTGGTTTTTATTGTTTATTTACTCTTATTATTATAAGTGGTTTCAATCTCCTATTTGTTGGATTTAAGGAAAAAAGCACCTGTGAGTATCTTACCCACCTAAAAATCCAACAAATTTAAATTGATGTATGCACACTTGTTTTTCATGTTAGGGTAGAAGTAAAGTTTCTAATGCAAATAGTAAAATATAAATTTTAAGATGTGTAAATAGAGTCTATTTTACCTTAATCAAAGTATTAATTGGATTTGTATAAATGTAGGTAAAAAATAAAAAATATGATTATTTTTTACCAATACTGTTCTAAAAAATTCATTTTGATAGCCTTATGTTCAATAAGCCCAATTAATTAGAATGCTTTTCTAAGCTAATGCTTTAAAAAGATACCTGTAATCATTTATAAGTACTAAAATATAGGAACTTCAGCAATTTTATAAGATTTTACTAAGTATAATAAAATTTATTATATCCTGAAATCTTTGGTGAATTGATTTTCAGGATTATCAGTAAAATTTGCTTTTCTGAACAGTGGGCTCCACTAATGTGCCTGGCCAACCAGTATGAAGATTGTCTGACCCTTACTGTTTCACCTTCATTGGCATACCAACCCTTTCAAGTCCACATCCAACCCAACAACCCAGCAGATCAACAACTTTGCCAAAGTCTCATGGTCCATCTTGGGTGTACCCTGGTGAGTCCATCCCTAATCCTGAAAAGCCATGGCACTCCTGCGCTGCAATACCCTCATGGCTAATCACCAACTCATCTTGGGTATGCCCCAGCAAGTCCATCCCCATCTTGGGCAGCTATGGCACTCCCGCATTGCACCACCCTCAAGGCTGATGCCCATCAGCACATCATCATTGGTAGCCAATTAGCCAGGTTCCCATTGGTTCCTCATAGGGCTGAGGTATTGGGTGCTGACAGCATCAGCCACCCCAGGCACATCACCCCACACCTACTTTGGGGATCTCCAGTCCCACCTTTTCCTAATTTAGCAGACCAACTAATAACAACTAAAATAAGATGGGAAAAAGAGAGATCTTTATCTGGAGGGAAGAATGGCTATTTATAATATAACCTACTGCACCTATGAAAACCCCTCAGCCATCCAAGCTGGAACCTCAAGCAATTGCAGTCATTCATGGTAGTGATTCCCTCCCATTCTGCTCATCCCAATCACCAAATATTAGGTCAACTCATCCTTGGCACAAGTTGCTGATCAGCTGTATATAAATTCCTATTATAATAAATACTTTGAGCATACTTGGTATAAGTCACCAGTACTCCAAATTAGGCAGCAAATTCATAATCAGATAATTGATAAAGAATACTTCAGCTTTTGCCAGAAAATCACACAATCATCTTTCATGACAGTTGGCATTGGGTTAGGGTTCCACAGAACTTGAATTCAAGTCAGCAAAATCATTGTCAGATGATTATAACTGAATACATCAGCTTTCTGCTGGTAATTCCCACAATCACCCACAATTTTATAGTTGGCACTGAACTAGGAATCCACTAAACTTAAACTATTAATATTCTTATAACATTAAATAATATCAAACTAGGCGATTAGCCAGCAATCACACCCAACTAAACAACACCCCTAATTCTGATATTATTGGGAGGAATCCATCTGATTAATTTCCAACAATGATTTAAAGCAGAAAGTCTCTTTAAGCTTGTTGGCCAAGAATCTAAATTAAACTCAGAAAACCTCATTTGAAAACAATAATGGATGAATCAACTAATTAACTTGCTAATCTTAATACGATGTATTGTAATTTGCTCAATGTAGGTTTTAAAAGCATTCCATCTAAGACTGAGGATATATATGTGAGGCAGTTTCATCTACGTTAGAGGCTCATATTTCACCCGTTCTATTTATTACACTATTTGATCAGCCTTAACTACTTGCTATTTAACTTCGTGCAGCAAATTATTTTGGATATAAGGTCTTAATGTCATCTATACCTTATATGGTAAGTAATTTTAAATCTCATAAATCATTTAACTAATACAAACGCACCCTTATTTTTACAGTAAAAAGCAAACTAAACTGCAGTCACAGTAACCTAACTATAAATTTCTCAGAATTTAGAAATTTACAACTAAAAGCACTTGAAGTGTCAAATCAAAAATAGAGTTTGATTTGACGCTTCAAGCGCAACAAATTAATAAAACTTTTATATTAAATTATTATTTTTTCTTATTAGCCATTTTCTCTGCTTTGGTCAACTCTTTTTGGGAACTTTAAGCGTCTTAAGACGCTGGCCAATAGAGCATGCTTTAACAGCCATAGTTTCCTCGGTTTTTTTGTTGATTGCTGCAGTAAGTTTCTAAAAGATAAATCATCAAATTCAGTTTCATTTAAACTAATAAAAGCAGCGAATAAATTAATAAAAAAAACTTTGTTAAAGCTAGGCAAAAACAGTACTACATTAAGAAGTAACAAAGTTGCAGATAAACCAAGTTAAAAATTAAGCAACATAAAAAGTCATAAAGCCTTACTTTAGTGAGAAGGACCCTCTTGATATTGTTTGAAGACTTAGGAGGGACAACTCGAGCTACAAAAAAGTTTCATTAGTGTGCATCAAATAGCTAATTTATCAAAATAAGGAAAATACTGCAATAAGGGTAAATAAGAATAACGAATAAAGCAAAACATAAAGCAAATCAAAAAAGTTCTAAAAATATATTAAAGGCAAACAAGAATATAATCTCCCTCAGCTTCGAGAAAGTGTAAGGATGTGATAGACTACTTTGGGTTCAGCCTTTGCAAATAAAAAACTAAAAATTCAAATTAAAAAACAAATTCATAAAAAGCTTTAATGCAAAATACCTTCTTTATTAAAACAAGCTAGAAAGTTAGATTAAAATATTTAAATAAAGTCAAGATTTAAAGAACTCTTAAGTAGCAACGAGTAGAATAAAGTGCATAGTAAAACAAATCAGAAAAGATCATAAAATTAAAATAAACATTCAAGATTCAAAAGATTTAAATATACTGTTAATTCTAAAAAAGAGTATGCTTAGTAAGAAAATGTGTAAAATCGAATTTTTTTAAAAAGTAAATAAGGTACCTCCACGCTTTACAGCCAAAGCCTTTTTTGCTTTAGCGGCAGTTTTATTTGGCTTTCCGGTTTGTTTCTTTTTAAAAGTAACTCCTTGAACCATAATATTTTTAAATTAATATAAAAGATAAAAAATTAAATGGTTATAAGGGATTATTATGTTAACTATACGACCCAAATACTAAAACTATAATCGCCTGTGCATTTAGTTTTATTTTTAAATACTAATAAACCGATTTCCGTGCTTTGTTAAAGTTTATCGAAAAATTTAGTTTAGTCGATAAATTCACGAGAATTAGTATGCTGGGCATCATGAATACTGTCGAAAAGTTCGCGGATTCGCCGACATTTTGGGATACGCAATTCGGGCACTTCGCGTATATCTGATCTTTCAACCTCAGCACAAAAGTCGTCAGCTGACATTCTAAATACATGTTTTCCCTTAGTGGTGTGTCCTGAAGAAATTAAACGAAATAAAATTGAAAGAATTTAGACCATAAAAACTTAAGTTTTATTTAAAACGAGGAGCTGGTTTATCAACTTCTTGTAAATATTCAAAGGCTTAAAGTTTTTTGGATTTTTAAAGAAAATTTGTATAGAAAGGAATATCAAAAGTGTCTAAAATCACAATCTCTAAAATCCCTGTGCTAACTTTTGATACCCCTTCTATTCATTTATATCTACTTAGTAAAAATTTTTCACTGACGTACTGACATCTGAAACCTTCGAGTCTGATAGGGTCAATCTATTTGGGTGAGTGGGTGAGAATTGGCGAATATTATCAAATAATTCACCAAATTGCTCACCCGAAACTAAACAAAAATCAGTATTGGAGTTTAAGTAGATTAAGTAGTTAGGATAATCAGCTCACTAGCCACGAGGGCAACAGCGGAGCTGTTAGTCCGAGTGGCTTGAAAGTAGTGCTGGCACAGCCTATAGGCTACAATGTGAGCTTATCATCTGATAAACTTTAAATACTGTAGCGAAGCATGGGTATCTGGATGTTAGGTTTATATATTTTAAAAACCTGTCTAATTTGGTTCACTTAATAAAATACTTTTGGCAAGTTAAGTAGAAGTTGATTTAGTAGTTTGGAAGATATGTCACATAAACAATGATTAAGTATAGAGATGTTTCGGTAGCAGTTTGGTGTTATTTGATTGATTCGATAGGTTTTTTTTGTTTGGCCGAGTGGTTGATGGCTTTTGTTCGAATCAATAGGAACCAGTTTAGTTTTGAGGGGTGATTAGTTATTGGTTGATTTGATAAGTTTAGTTAGGTTTGCTTAAGTGGTTGGTGGTTTTTGTTGATTCGATTGAGCAATTAGATTTGGCTGAGTGGTTATTCTGTATCTATAATATAAAATCTATATTAATAAATTTGAATATATGAAATTCTATAGTCACCATAGTGAAGCATGGGTAATGAATGCTAGGTGCTGTACTAAAACTTAAGAAATTTATATAATACTTTATATCTACTCTTTTCAGTAAACTCATGATCAATCCACATGAACTACAACAAGAGGCTCTTATAGAAAGAATAACATCAAATCTACTTAAGTTAAATGAGGTTACTGAGGAGCTTAACGAAAAACTTGGTCAGCTTAATAAAACCAATGAAGAGATTACTAAGTTTTCTGACCTGTGGGCTACTTATTATCTCAATGCAATAGTTCATCTTGACTCGAGAGGCTTAATATCCAAGAAGTCAGAAACTTAACTTTAGCTTTATATTTTTCCACGAGTAAAGTAATGCTATTTTATTTATTTCTGTATTTGTATCAGCCTTTTCCTTCCTAAGCTTGCATTAATGAGAGGACGGTCATCGGATGAACGGTACTTAAATAATGGCTCATTTAATTGTGTGATTATTCATTGCTTTGGTTGATGCTCTCTGATTATCAATATCCTCCATTTTATTTTACTTTATCTTCTACTGTGTTTTTTATATTCTTATAAAGTTTGAGATATGAGTTTCTATTTTTTACTATCACACATAACTCGTGATATTCTTAATGTTTACACACTGTTAAAATTTGAACTTTTATGCACAAAAGAAACGATTTTTAAAATTTAACGGGCGATTAAGAAGTATTTCCTTTTTTAGTACTGTATGGTCACAATGCGAAAGGGAGGTACGACGACATTCCGGTCTTTTTACTTTTTGAATCTACATGAAATCATTAACATGATACTTGTTCTTTTCAACAGCCTAACTCTTTGGAATTTTTATGTCTTATATTTTGAACAATGAAAGTCAACTAAAGTTTAACGAATGTCTAGGTAGGGGCAAGCTACGGTTAAAATTTACAGTTTATATGTATTCCTATAAGTGTGTTTTTATCCGATTTTTCCCTTCAAATTACAGCTAGATTAAAAATCTTTTAATCTATGACTCTTACTCGTGGAAGCACACTAGCTTTACTACTTAGCTTTGCCTAGATTTTGTTACATGGGTATACTGTCACTTCTTTTAAATTATACTAATAATCACTAAAAAGCGATGCTTGGATGAATAAATATTTTACCTAATTCAAAAGTATAGAATATACGTCTGCGATACAAATCTTTTAATAATGAATCACAAATAACTTTTTGTTTTCTGTCTTTTATTTGGAAACCCGATTTTAATCTTTTTTTGCTCTTGACATTTAGACAAAAAGCTTGTGAGAGACACATCTATTTGTCAAATTTAAACAAAAGTTTTTAAGTTATTGGTTTTTGTCTTATTTGTATTTTTTACAGCCACATATTAAATAAAAAATTTAGGGATTGAATAAAAGAAATTAGATGAAATTGACCAAATCTTTATAAAGCATATGTGGTTGCCTTCAAGTATTTTTCTTGATCAATTTTGACTAAAATAAGATTACTCGCACAAATTGTAATTCTTGTACGCCCTTTGTTGATATGTACAAACATCTTCATGACCTATGTAATAGCCTTGTAAGCTGTATCTACTTTATTCAAGAATAGCAAAGGTGGCCAAATATTATTTAGAGATGGTTATTATATAATATAATATAATATAATCATCGATTCATTTAACTTTATATTACAAAAGTTAAAATACTCAATTTTGTAATTATGTCAACTAAGGATGAATAACTAAGTGGTTTAACTTTAATTGTAAATTATAAGAAAGATTACTATTATTTAACTTTACTAACTGTTAAGACATATTTATTAATATTTTTGCTAATGAATATTTATATACAATGCAAGATTATTTATCTATTACTCTTTAAATCTGTATTAAACGGTTTTTGATGCAATTATTTTATAATTAGAGCACTTTTCGGAGAAGGTTACAAGTAATAATCATTATCCTATGATATAAATTGTTAGAAATTTTAGGTGATAATATAGGTAGTATATGAATAATTGATTTGGTTGTATTATGAGTTGAGTGACTAGATCAAAAAGATTTTTAGATAATTTGCTTATCAATTAGAGTAAACAAAACAATTAATAAGAAGTATAGATTACACAAACTTTTTATCAATCTGATAACGAAAAATTTAGCATTATTATCTGACAGTTTACATACATTTCCACTAGATTTATACAATTGTTTAGGTTTAATTATGTGATTATAAGTACTCTTAATCAGTTATTTGATTCAAAAAGATACAAAAAAGATAAATATCCATTGTAAACAAAATTTTACATCATATCTAGTTACAATAAGCAGAACTTCAGAAAACCCCTACTGTAATCATATAAGAAAACAAATGCACCATTTTAATAACTGTTAAACTTAAATATGAACTACTCTTAGATCATTCTTTTATAGTTTATTTGCTATATGACATCTAAATTAAATAATCTAAACCAAACAAAAAGTCTAAATAAACTGTCTAGCAAGTTTCATCAGGATTACTAAGGTATTGATTTTAAAACCTGAACACCATATATTTAAAAAAGAGATAAGGTTTTATATATCTGCTAACAAGGTAATTTTAGTTATTACTATATTTAATGTCTTATCCTTAAATTAAAACTCACAATAAAAAGGTTATTAATTAGTTTATAGACCTAAGTTAATAGAGAAAACTGACAGTATGACCCAATAGTATATACTATAGTGATATTATTATAAAAAATTTATTCTATACTTTTTATAGCTTATTTTCTTGTTTTCTCTTAATATTACAAAAAGGGTAGTTTAATGAAAAAAAGATTTGTAAAAACTAAACACTCCTTTTAAGTTAAAAAACCTTTGTATATTAGGTTTTCTGGAGATTTTTGCTGGTTTCTTTAAAGGCTAAGCGTTTATTAGTTATTTTGGCATCAGCGGACTTCCTAGTGGGATTATTAATCACTAGGGAAAAATGCACTTTGAAATAATCAAACTATACAAGATAGGTCAAGTGTAAACTATTTACTTAGATGAGGGTATAATTATATTCTTTAAGGGGACACACCTTTGTTCAGAATATTGTGCCCCTTGATAGGCAAGGTCTTTCCCAATCTTTAAGTGAGCTTTGTCCTGAGTTTATGAAGGGATTGGGCCCTTTTTACTCAATGATGGAGTTTTGGAATCTTAAAGGCTCTTTTTAAGAGAATGTCTATAAATCTCCAGTTCCTAGTGAGAGATGGGGAATAGCTATTGAAACACTTAAGAAAAACCTCAATACCAGAAGGAGAATATATAAACACTACTGAAAGTGTTAGTATTTATATGAAATGAGACCTCTCTGGGAAGATGTTTGAAAAAAATTAAATAGAATCTCATTTTTTTATAAAAATATAAATAATTTAAGGGTTTAGTAGAGGAGATGGCCAGCAAGGATGTTGGTCAAATTAAAATGATTATAAGGAAGGTAGGCTACCATTGCTTTGCTGAAGACTGAGCCAAACCTGGCCAATTGGATCAACTTACATTCTGAGTAGTACTATATCTTGAGGAAGCCCAAACTTGAGCTATAGACTTCAGTTGAAAATTGCCAGATTGGAAAAAATTATAAACTGAACAGGAATCATAATTCCTATTTTCCAACCAACTATAATCACCCATCTTTATTAATTAAATAGCTAGTACACTTGAGTGCTGTTGATGTAACGCTGGATGGACCATCATGCAAACCTTTAGATCCAACATGAGAAAACTTGGCCCTACCATCTAGTACTAAAAAAAACTTGGCCCTTATCCATCATTGGTTTAGGGTATGCTTCAGGTCAGGAAGGGTGGCCAAGCTGGTACCTTTGGCTCTAATAGGCTCCTTCTTGTTCCTGCAATCTATTCCTACAATCATGTCATGGGAAATGACATTACCCTTAGCTTTTTAAGCAACCACCCCTCTTCCAGGGGCGTCAACCAGAAAAAAGATTTTGGTGCTTGAGCAAGCTTTATGGCGCTGACAACTGGTTTAGCTTTAGTCCCTACACTATCAAAGAAAACTTTGTGTGATGCATCAATGAGGTCTTGTGCATGTACGCAATTGCAGGCTGAAACTTAACTACTTTATGTGGTGCCAAAACCTTTCCATAACATTGGGTACTCAAGCCTTCTTCTTAGATGAAAGAAGCTACACCCTCCTCCACTTCCAACTTATGTGACCTGTCAGAGTAAAGCCTGACATGAGGAAACTACCAGAAACCTCAGAATTAATCTTCCAGATTGATAAAGTATGCAATGAAGTGAGATCTTTTAAAATAAAAAAATTATGTGGCAAAATTAAGTTGGTTAATTGCTTAACAAACAATAACTGCAACAAAATTGAGACAATTCCAACTGACTTAAAAAATCATGTACAATCAGTAATTCCAGAATCTCAGAAGAAGGAGAATAGTATTGCTTATAAATTAATTAGGCTCTAGTAAGTCCAGGAAGAAAAATGGAATATACAACTAAAGCATTCATATTGTTGTTTTTGCGGTCAATAAAAATATGTTAAATTATGCAAACACTATTAAAGTTACTTACTACAGTTTTGACAATCCTGATCTACCACCCCAAACTTCCAGAAAGTCCCCTCCACCTTTCCTAACATAAAATCATATCTGTGGGCAACTTCCATACCAATATACCCACCATTTCTTATATTTGGACGCATATAGTGTCCTGGTCATACTGGATCCAAACCCTTGGTATTCTAGCTCATGGTTAGCTACCCCCAAACAGGACAGCAGTACACCAATCTCTGGTATGACCCATCTATGAGGTACGCCTATGGGGTCTTAGGAGGGGCCCTCAAACAAGGTCATATTTCTTTCATGAAAAATGGCTAAGATAAACATGTTGGCGGAAGATCCACCTGTTATGAGGTATGAACCACATTTCTGATAATGTAGTGAGGTTCTATCCACTTTGGCCCAACTTTTACATGCTTTCTTTTATTAGGATATTCTTGACTTCAATCATCATGAGATCTCCCTTCTAATATGCAGGGCTTACCAATCTCTAACTATCTACATCCTCTTTGTAGATCTTCATGGTGTCATATTAATTGGTGTTAACATCTTATAGTACTTCCTTGATGAACTTGGCAAAATGCACTACTTCTTCCACCTTGGACACACATCTGGGCTTCATTTTAAAGGAGTTTTAAACCCATAATTGAAAAAGAATGAAGAAATAGCTCAATTTAATATTGCTGGGCGTTGTTTTAACTAAATTAGGAAGAAGAAGATGAGAAGCCCAATATAAAAAGTCAACGCAGTGTAACACTGCTAGAGATGTTTGAGACACTAGTTTATTTGTTCTGTCTGCTCATCTGAATGAAGTGGAAGGCATTAAAATGGTAAAGATAAATCTGAAGAGGCTTGCACAATTCTTCCAAAAATACAGATATAAACTGGGGGCCACTCTTGCTAATAATCTACTGAGGAACCCTATGGGAAGAGAAAACATGGTAAACAAATAAATCGGCTATCTGAGCCACAGTCACTGTGGTATAACATGGAATGAAATAGACAAACTAAATGAACTGATTTACCACTGCCATGATAGCACCATACCCCTTAGACAGTGTTAGCTCCATAATAAAGTAAACTGAAAGGGAAGTCTAGGTTCTCACTGCTTTCTGGACTACTAACAACAAGCCAGCGAGAGGCTAATGATTTAGATTTGTCCTATTTTCAGACAAGGCACTCCTTTATTTACCTTGCAACCTGTGTGATAATTCCCTTTCAGTTTTATGCACAGCGGATAAACTCCAGGGTTTTGCCTTCCCAGGATGCGCTATAATTAAACATCATGGTGTTTATGATTATCTCTAGGTGTAGTGGTCCTGTGGAAACCCATAATCATCCCTGGAACTATACCAGATCATCCTTTACATGGAACCCCTTTGTATATCCTCCTGATTTAAATTACATTTATTAATAGTTAGGGTATAATAAGCAGATAAACATTGAGAAAGGGTGCCCTTCTGAACATACCATAAGCTTATAAATTCTCCAGAGAAGCGAGAACCTTAATGCATGCAGTGAAGTAGGACTGCTTAAATAAATCTTCCCTGAAAATATCACCAGGTGGGGGTTATGAAGCTCCACTTCTTTGAAATTAAAATATAAATCAAGAATTAAAATCCTGGCAAGTTATTGCTCACAGGTGCTTAGGCACAGGATCTCAACAATATATCAGATTCAAGAGGGTTAAAACTCTCAATAGTTATTTAATTTTTTTTGGTAAAACATAAACCAAAAGTGGATTTTAGTTTTTATTAAATTTATTACTATTAGAAATGGGGTAAAAGCAATCCCCTATTAAAATAATACTCTTAGAAGTTATGGTCCTCTAATACTAAAAATGAGATGTGTTAGAGAAGTTAGATTAGACAGAGGGTAGTTCAATTTGGATAAATAACGATTCACTATATTAGAACTCTCAATCGTTTTGCCTTAACAGGACTTAATTTATGGGTGTTGGGTCAGCAGCAGAGATGATGAGTCATGTGGTAATGTCTTAGTTAATTTGTCTAATCAGCTTTATTAAAAATATTTTCATCTTGATTGATTACAGGATCGCTTAATGCTTAATTGATAGGTAAAATATTTTCATCCCTCAAAACCACCTATAGGTCTATAAAAGTGGGTTGCTTTTCTTTAAGAGGTAGCACTAAATTCAAGTTAGTGAGTGGGTTTTTTTTACGTCAGTTCACCTATTCTGCTGAGGGTTAATTGTTACCTCATTAACTTTATTTAAGCTACTTGGCCAAGGGATAGGTGGAGAATGATTATCTATTATAAATGATTCCGCTAAGGATTAGGTAGAAACTCTTAGTAATATTTTAACTATTTGGCACCAAAACGTTCTTATTAGTCATACACAGTGCATTCAAAAAGTTCTGGGACTAACGTTTTAAAGACACAACTTTACAAATAAATAAACTTTCTTTTATCATAATTTAACATACAACCTTTCCCTCTCTATAAATATTTATATTGCTAAAACAATTGTTAAAAGGTATGCACATAGTTCCTATTTTGTATAACCATGTTTAAACCAGCCGTTACATTCTTCTGAATTGTATCTACTTTATCAAAAGGATGAACCTTCAGTGCCACCTTCAGATTAGAGAACAGAAAGAAGTCAGACAGAGCCAAATCTGGTGAATAGGGTGGATAATTATAATCTGAAGGTGGCACTGAAGGTTCATCCTTTTGATAAAGTAGAGACAATTCAGAAGAATGTGACAGCTGGTTTAAACATGGGTATACAAAATAGGAACTATGTGCATACCTTTTAAAAATTGTTTTAGCAATATAAATATGTATAGAGAGGGAAAGGTTGTATGTTAAATTATGATAAAAGAAAGATTATTTATTTGTAAAGTTGTGTCTTTAAAACGTTAGTCCCAGAACTTTTTGAATGCACTGTGTAATCCAATTGTCCAACAAAATTTTACAGCTCAGAGCGTCACCCAAACCATTCTCCTTGCTTTTGTGAACTCATAAAAGAACACAAACTGTGCAAGGGTCTTATTCTAGTGTGTTTGTTTCAGGAAGAGCATGAGGGGCTTGGTTTTACAGCAAAGCTCAATGGTCAGTACAAATGTGGAATAGCTGGAAAGAACCATGAAGATTATTGCGCCAATAGGTCAGTGCTTCCAATGCTGCTAATAGAGCTTTGTCATAAACAGTGTAATTTAACTCAGATAAGAATATCTTGAGAGGAAAAACCTATGTGATGCTCAACTCCATCTTTGCCTACTTGTAACAGAACAGAAGTAATAGCAAAGTTGGAAGCATTTCTAGCCCCTATAAACTCCATTACTAGACCATATGGTGAATAACTGACATGGAGAGCAAAAGTGTACTTCACAGCTTGAAAGGCAGCCTCCAGTGAAGATGACAACTTAAGAAGTTTTAAGCCACTGGCTTTTTACAAAGTTACAACTCCCTCTGAAAGAATGGTGTAGACTTTTTAAGAAGGTGCACATTTCCAAAAGCTTCTCCAATTCTTTAATTGAGGATGGCATGTGCCAATCATGAATAGACTTCTCATTTTAAGGAGTAATCATATGACATTTGTCAAAAATAATTTTGCCCAAAAAGTTGAACTGGAATCTAAAGAAATTGCATTTATTGATCTTCAGCATTAGGTTTGTTGCTTTCCAATTGTTTAACCACTTTCCTCAGGTGGATCTCATGGGATGCTTGGTTAGAGGAGAAAACGAGGGTGGCATATATATAGGCATAGCACATACACCTAAAAACTCTTTTAATGTTGCAATATGACATTGGGAAATTGCAGCGCATAATTAAGAAAAAAGGAATGACTCAGAAAACAAAAATATCCTTCCTATTAAGAATGCAGTAAATTATTCATGACACTTTTTGATGCTGATCTAGTTAAAGGCGTTCAAGCAATCCAGCTTGTAGAAGACTTTGGCTTTCTCCACATAGAGAAATATATGTGCCTCAAAAGTAATGGGATGCAGATTGGGTATGGTGACATTATTCAAATTACCATAATACACAGAGAACATTAAGAACTATCTGCTTTTTCCACAAAGAAGAGTGGTGAGCATAATGGAAAGTTACACTGAATTATGGCTATCTTTTCACCTTTCTCTGTAAGCCCAAACATCTAATGCTACCTCTTACCACAAAGAAAAAAGGTAAATTAGGGAGGAAATGTGAACCAGGAAACTGTGAGTTTGATGTCACAATCAAACTCAAGTCATTCAGGTAATACATTTTCAGAAGGCGCATCAAATGAAAACTTTAACTCCTCCAAAGAGGATGATAAGGGACCATTAAAGTAGGGTTTCAGCAGAGGTGCAAGACTGAGCATATTTACATGGGGCTATTGGGGCAAATTGCCCAGAGTGTCTACTTATGACAATAGGATTATACATTTCTTTCCGCTTTTCAAGGATAAAGTCAACATATTGGCCTTCAGATTAGTTTTAATATCAATTTTTATTGCCAACACTCCACTTCCATGATAATTGGTAATAGTAGGTTATTAACTGCAGGGAGTGGTCAGGCAAATGGTACCTTTTAAATTATATAATCAACTAGACCTGAACTTTCAGTGTGAGAATTATTGAGAAAAACCTGCCCTAGCCATCACACCACTTAAGTAATGTAACTCAAGATAGTCAGCTAGGTTTTGATCAATAAAGTTCACAGAGGCACCAGGGTCCACCAAAATTGTTATCCTAAAATTACATAAAGGGGAAGTAATAGTAACTGTAAAAGACCGGAAAAACCCCAGTTCTGACTGCCTATATTAAAAAATTCTTTTGGTGCCACCAGCAAGCAACCAAAGCAGCCTAACTGAGTAAGGAGAGATTTGGGGCACCAACAGCGCCAAACATTGCATGCTACTGGTTGGCTATGCAAAGTCCTCTGGGTTGGTCAGACTCAACCACACAAAAGCTTTTCAAAACCAAACACCCAAAAAAGACCACAGGTATGCAAGGTATGCTAACCCCAAAACAACCTTTATTTTTATCTAAGGATCATAAAAAACAAGGGGCCCTCTGACCAGAGCTCATCTGGGGAGCAAGTGCCAATGCTCCCCAGGTAGGGAATGCTATGGTGAAAATTCCAAAGTGAACTTTGGAATTGGCAGGTGCACCTTATAAAGGCTGCCCCTCAGGGGCATCACCTGAGTCATTGATTAGGCTCGCACAAGCCTAATCTACAACTCAGATGGGCCACAACCCAGCGCCCAAAACAACTGAGCCAAAAATATTCAAAATCGATATGACTCAGATTCAGAAATCTGAATTCAAGTTGGAATGTACAATTGAGACAAACTTGATTGTTACATTACCCTACACTAGAGAAGAACCCTTCCCAAAGAGGAGCCCCACAGTGGAAGGCCACTGTTGTAATTTTGAATGGTATTGCTAGGATCCATCGGGCTATTTGCACAGGTCAAGCCCTCTGAGAAACGGACAGATGATGTGGGGATTGTTGGTCCTTCAGACGCACATCAAAATATATTAAAAAATAGGAGCAATAACCCCAACCGGTTCTTTTATTTATTTTTATAAAATACAGCATCCTCGCTGTCCCGTCTCATCTGCACTAAAAAACCTACCCTCTCTCAATCGCCCATTTCGCTTATATACATCATCTGCAGGAGATACTATTTCTCATTGCTTGGGTTATTCTATTCCGCCAATTTTCCTCAAAAATGGTTTATTATTCTTATTCCGCTGTCACCCTATTTGTAGGCGATTTACTTCATACTCATCAAATATCAACATTGCCTTATCGCCTTATATAGAGGCAATCCAATAAACTCATTATATCCAATAAGACTCATTATATCTGAATATCGCCTCATATCAAGGCAACCTAATATTTGTAGCTGATACTGTGTTCAGCAGTTTCCACCCAGCTGTCCCAAAACTAGCATCCAGTCATATCAAAATCGCAACAGCCACAACAATGAGGGCTTCCTGGGGCGAGTTAGTTTGAGCCCCAGAAAATTAGCCCAGATGCACTCTGGGCCCCTCAAGGAAATACAAATAGTGAGAGCAAATTGGGACTGGGCTGCCAGAATCTGCCCATCCGGCCCAAGGATGCATGCAAAGCACTTGGGTTTGTTGCACCCCCTCCCAGGCTCCTGTTGGGGATGGTCTTCCCATCCTGACCAGAAAGGAGCTTTCTCCAACAGAAGCACAAGAGGGGTGCATGGTACAGCGTGGCTTGACGTCCAACCCCATTCTGGGTGGACCATCTGTGGGTGAGGGAGCCTTGCTGGGACAGGTCCCCTTGGTGCCACCAAATCCCTGGTGAGCGGGAGGCCCCACTGGGAAAATTAACCAATGGTATTTTCAAGTCCAGGGTTGGCCATCAGTCACTGGCTCCCACCAGTGCTGGTTCCTCAACAACTGGAACCAAGTGACCACTGTGGTCAGCCAAACTGGGGATTGGAGGCGTGAAGCACACATATAACTTTAGATGATGTAATAGATGGAAAAACCACAGTTCCAACCGCCTATACTAAAATATTCTTTTGGTGCCAAAGGTAAGCAACCAAAGCAGCCTAACTGAGTAAGGAGAGGTTTGGGGCACCAACAGCGCCAAACATTGCATGCTACTGGTTGGCTATGCAAAGTCTTCTGGGTTAGTCAGACCCAACCACACAAAAGCTCCTCAAAACCAAGCACCTATAATAGACCACAGGTATGCAAGGTATGCTAACCCTAAAACAACCTTTATTTTTATTTATAATCATAAAAAAACAAGGGGCCCTCTGACCAGAGCTCATCTGGGGAGCAAGTGCCAATGCTCCCCAGGTAGGGAATGCTATGGTGAAAATTCCAAAGTGAACTTTGGAATTGGAAGGTGCACCTTATAAAGGCTGCCCCTCAGGGGCATCACCTGAGTCATTGATTAGGCTCGCACAAGCCTAATCTACAACTCAGGTTAGGCACAACCTGCACCAGAAAATGACTGAGTCAAAAATAATTAAAAGCGATCTAACTCACATTCAGAAAATCTGAATTTGAGTCAGAATGTACTATTGAGACAAACTTGATTGTTACAGTACCAGAAAGCAAAAATACACAGTTTATTATTCATTTGATGCAGAAAATGCAACCAACAAAAAGTAGGATCAGCTTTCAGCATATTAATGCCACTAGTATGTCAACAAAATAAAAGAAAGGAGTGAGATAGTTCACCAAATTTATGATTGATGGGATATACCAAGTAACATTATCTACAATACCATGTTTATTGCTATACTCTTTCATTAATTTTTCCCAATTCCTAATTGCAGTAATCATAGTGGGTGTCAGCCAAAAATTCTCAGGGGTAATATAATATGAAAAGATTGGTTCAGAATTAGCCCTGCAATAGCTTACAAAAGGCATGTTTATATTTAGTAATTTTTATTCAAAACGGCGTTTTTGAGGGTTAAAGATATAATTCTGATTTGATAGTCATCTGGATATTGCTATCCAACCCATTAATACAAGATCACTTCCACTGAGGGTCAACATTATTCAGTGAAATGGAGTTTGAGGGTGAGAATGTTATCATGTAAATTAATAAAACCCTTGGGTCTAAATCCTTGTTAACCCTCAAGTTCCCCAAAAAGAAGGTCAATGTTTAAAAGAATCTTTATTTTCAAAAAAATGGCTGTTACCCAGAGCAGTATTTATATAAGTTTTGCCATTAAAACATTTGCGGGAAGTTTACCTGGCCCCCTTTTGTTGGGGTGGAAAATTATCAGGAAGAGCACCAATTACATGCTTATTGGTGGCAGGTGTAGCCACCATACCTTAGTGTGCATTAACTAAATATTTATGCGTCTATATGGGAATAAAATTCTAATGATGTTAAGCCAAAGTAAGGCCTGAACCTGATGGAATATCGATATTAATTTTACACCAGAGAGCGTCCCACTTGACTGTATGCAAAGAACTCATGGAAGGTCTTGAAGAAAGAAGGCGCGGTATGCCAAGATTCTAAAAAGGCATTCCAAAGTCTTAATTGACTTTCAAAAGCTTGCTAATTTATGAAAACTAAAAATACAGAGTTAGATGAACTTCTTGAAATATGACTCAGCAAGTCAGCCCTTATAAAGAGGAAAATGAGGGCTGCTTATATCAAATTCTATTAAAGCTTTAGAAGATATATAAGCCAGCTCTCACATATCTCAATAATTAATTCTGAGGTAGATTTTGGAATGATTATAGAAGGACCTAGAAAGGTCTGTTTGATAGTTGACTGGACCTATGTTGTTGGGTAATTTGATAGGGAAAATAATAATATTAGTTGATGCTAATTTATTATGTATTTTTTCTTTCCGCTTGACATCACTTTAGAGCGATTTTAAAAAACAAGTTGATTATCCACCATCACCTCACTGAACCAAATTTTCCATTTCATGTTCTCAGATCCACCACCTGCTGCCCCAATGTGGGGCAGCGGTGCTCCACCTAATAGAATTTACCGCTCAGCAGGCAAACATGCGTGGACTGGCTCATCCAGTCTGCCAAATACATCTGACTGCTATGTCCCTCCAAGGGACTTAGCACATCACCTTGAATGAGTCCACCCAACCCACCCCCATCTCTTAGCCCTACCTCAATCCACTATCCACTTTTAACTCCATGTTGAGTATGGACATCTATTCCCTTATGCTGACAAAGCAATAATTGAGCTGGCAACCACCACCTTCACACTAGCAGGGTTTCATAGACTTCCGCTCTTACAAGGGCTATTTTGATATATATGTTTCCCCACCAAAGGGGACGCGGCTGCTGCAGCAGCTACGCCCTTAATATACAAAAACACCCCCATTAGCACCACCCAAACATGCCTCCCAGATTATACCACACTCGTGGTTACCTTTGTGAACCTCCCCTCACATATTCCCTCTCAAACACTTTATGAGGAGTTGATGTCAAGGCTGGCCACTTATGGTAAAGACCCCTCCTCCAATTCATTGTCCCAAGTGGTGCTGAGTGCCTTGCGGCTTCTTGGGCAATGGTCACTATTACCCCCCCCCCACCAGCTGAACATAACCCACCACATCCCACCATGTGCCTACATCCCATCTACACCTGAACATTTCCTTTGGGCTCGCATTGACAACAACCGCTTAGTTTGCCCCCTCTGCCATTAATTAGACCATACCAAAAAGGCATGTCAATACCATTCAGACCCTATAAATATTGCCAACCCCACCTAGGAGGCCACACCAACATTTTGCTTGAGTGGGTATTTTGGCTGCCCTCACCCCACAGGTTCTGCGCTCAATGAATTAGCGCCAAAAACTAGCAACCCAAATCCAAGCCAGCCAATTTCCATCTATGCCAACCAATTGGGAGCAGGTTTGGACCCAGATTCAATCCAAAAATTTTCTCGCCACAAAAATCACCCAACCACATCCACCTATCACCAAATCAATCCAAGTCAACCAAAATTCCTGGGTTTTATTAGATGAAGTGACGAAAACTGGTTGGGGTCTTGTCCCACCTCCAGCTAAACCAATCGATCTAGAACCTATTATGAATTCAGACCTTGATGCCCCATTCCTGCCCAAACAATATGTCCCCAAACTCAATACTATCCCATACTAAAGTGATCACCAGATTGCCAAGGCCATGGTGGCCTCACTCAAAATTTTGCCATCTTTGTGAAGCTATGGCAAAATCTATAGATGAATAAAAAAAGCTGCACCCCCTTGTTCCCCTCCAATTTTCCTACTACTGCAAATGAGGAAATCCAACATCTCTATCAAACTGCCACCACCGCTGTCAAAATTGTCATTACTCTGACAGAGCTTTTCCCATCCACACATGTCACCAGAGCAAATCTTGTAAAATTAGCCCAACTTCCCAATGCCTTCATCCAAGCCAAACACCATGTTGCCAAAATCATAGAGTCCTTTATCCAGGCCCAAATCGTCAAACTCAACTGCTATCTACCTCACCTTAACCCTCATCCTGAGGATGCCACAACCTCTTTACTATCAGCATCAATCCGCTTTATCAATGCTAATCCCAAGGATAATGATTATGATCCTCTTGATCCCTCCTCCCCCTCCACCACAGTGGGATAAGCAGCTCGCCACTGTGCCACCTAGTAGGTTGTTTTTTCATTTCCTTTGCACTTCCCACTGCTGTTTAGGGTGGTTGGTTCATGTTTTGGTTGATTTAGTTTTGATGTTTCTGTTTTGGTATTGTCCATCCCCTGATCAGCTTGCCTAAGTTCAATAAAATAATTTAGTATGTAGCATATTGAAATCATCAATAGCTATAGACCAAAAATATCCTAAGTATAATTAAAGCTTGGGATCTGCATCCTAGCAGTTCCACTCAATAATATATGACTAGATGACACAGGCTCAGGGGCTTTGTTGTTAAGTCAGACTTAATAATAGTCAACTTAATGACCCAGAAAACAAACTATCATTCCACTTGATGTAACTTTCTGAGCAAATTATATGGATAAAAAAGTAAATCTTGATCCCCACCATAGTTTTTCTCTAATGTCCTCAAATTTCCCACCAGCTGCCCCAGTGTGGGGCAGCAGCGAAACTATCCCCCCGCCATTTTCCATATGACAGGAAAACGTGCTTGGACTGGCTCGCCCAGTCATACCAAACCCCTGGGACGATTTGTTCCTCCCAAGGATCTTAATGCCAACCTCACTCAAACCCAAGCAGTGCCCCACTGCCCCTGGTGCTCCCCTGGAGCAACATGTGTTTTGGCCTTAGGGTTCACTTTGGGAAACTTTTCCCCCTACCACAACCAAGCCATCATTGAAATGGCTTAGGTGATGATGCATCCCATTGGTTTCATTGACTTCTGCCCCTATAAGGGTTATTTTGATATCAGCTTCACATGTAAAGCCAATGCCGCTACTGCGGCAACTGTGCCCCTTGTTTTCCAAGGTACCCCTCTCCCCACAATTTAGACCCAGCTTCCAGTGGATACCACTTTGGTGTTTCAGTTCGCTAATTTACCCACCCACCTTCCCCCTGAAGTGCTCCACCAGGAGCTAATGGAAGGTTTGGAAGCCTATGGCTCCAACCTCATCTTAAAATTTGTGGTTCCAAATGGGGCCATGTTGATTATTAGTGTATAGGCTTGATTCTGCCAAGTCAGTTTTCACAGGGTATTACACACTAAGCAACCAAATCGGATGATATGAAGATCGCTGGCTTTAATAAAACTTGATAAACTATATATGGAGCTATCACCCCTTATTTTGACCTTTATTATGTAATATAAATTGCAGACTTATCTGCAACCCACTAATCACTGGAAAGACCTCCTCTTTAATCCTCTGTGTGACTCTTTATATCTCAGTTCCCTAAGCCAGATGCATTCTCAGCTTGGTAGTCTTCTATTCATCTTCCCTTTTCTAGGAGCTCTCATTTATATTAAATCTCGGCATAAATCCCCTCAATTCACAGAGAGGTCATCATTTTGATTGATTATAATTTGTATACCTTTTCCATAAATCTTGAGATTTTTCTTGATTCCATCTCTGATCCGCTGGTATAGGTAGCATATCGTCAAGTCATATCAACTTCCTAACATTACCCCCTTTTTGACTGTACAATATGCTCTTACAGTTTATATGGTTGGAGGAACTTCGTGAGAACTCAGTTGATAATCTGACTCCCCGCAGGTTCCTTGATAGTGTAGACATCCATGCTGGTCTTCTTGATTATCTTGAATGGCTCAACCCAGATGTTGGAGAGCTTGTTTTTCCACCCAAATCCGTGCTGGTCGTGGAATAAAACATGGTCCCCTACAGCGAACAGCAGAAGTCCACTCCATCTCTTCTGATTGGCTGCCTGATTTCAAATCTTCTTGGCCAAACTGGTTGAGTAGGCTTCCATTTTCAGCTTGATCAATGTATCCATAAGAGTCTTCAAATATCGCTGAGGGTCCACACCGCCAGTGTTCTCTACACATAAATAAAGCAAGGCGGGCAGAGTCAGATGTCAACCATACAGCAGTTGGAATGGGCTCTTACCAGTGGATGAATGATAGCTGATATTATATGCAAACACAGCTGTAGGCAGAAGGGCACTCCATTCCAAGGGTTGATCCTTTACCAATTTATGGAATATGTTCACTAGTTTTCCGTTGACCCGCTCCACCATTCCAATTGATTCTGGATGATAGGAGGTGGTCAAAACCCAGTGGATTGCCATCAACTCATTCAACTTTGGCAGGATGTGCAAAGTGAAGTTGGTTCCATTATCCATTAGAATGAACTGTGGGTAGCCGTGTCTTTGTATAACACACTCCATAATAAACTTGGCATTGGTGACCGTGCCCAAGTCATTAATGGCCCTGGCCTCCACCCATCAGTTCAAATGATCGATGGTGACAATTATATACTTAGATCAATTGAAACTAGTCAGCAGAGGTCCCACTACATTAATGGAAATGGTGTGCCAGGCGAACAGGGGTTTAACCATCTGGTATGTGGTCTTCTTTTATAAAGGCTTTTTCACTTTACACTGATGGCAACAACTAACTGGTTTCTTTTTTTAGTACTAGATGACTAACTGTTTTCAACATGTCATAATGCATGCTCTCCCAGTAGTATTGGGGTCACAAAAACTCTAGCGTTTTCCGCATTCATCTATGACCTACAGTCCAATAAGCATCCATAATAATTGGGGGTCTAGCCAAAGGTTTAGGGACACTCAGCGTCAAGTCTCAAATCCAATTATATAGTTCTTACCCCATGTAGAAAAGTATCCTCCCTGAGTCCGTCTAATACCTTTTTTTAGTACTAGATGGTCTCCGTCTAATACCTTGATCACCTGTGGTGGCTCATCCTGGTACTTGTTCACCACCATCTTCTTGTACATTATGTCAGCTAAATCTGCCATGATAGCAACAGTTGGCAGCGAAAGACAATCCACATTTTGATGTTTTGCTCCTGGATGGTGTTTAATCTCAAAATCGTACGCCTGGAGCTTCAGTGCCCAATGTGCGAGCTGTCCTTCCGGTTCATGCAGATTCTGCAGCCAATGCAAGGAAGTGTGGTCCATGACTACTTGGAATCTTACCCCATGTAGATGTACCCAACATTTGTTTGTAAGCGTAGATCACTGCTAAACACTCCCACTCAGTCACAGTGTAGTTTTTTTCGTGACAGTTCAAGCTTTGACTTTAAAATATGACAGGATGTTCCATGCCATCGTCATCCTTCTGGGATAATACTGCCCCTATAGCGGAGAAAACGCATCAATTTGCACTATGAACTGCTTGTTGAAGTTGGTAAATTGCAGAAATGAGGGCGCTGGCTAATGCAGTTTGCAACACATAAAAAGTTTTCTGGAATTATTCTGTCCAATCAAAAGAAGCATTTTTCTTTAACAACTCAAAAAGCGGGCCCCAATGAAGCTGAAATTGAGAATGAACTGTCAGTAGTACCCGACCATCCCCAAAAACACTTGGATATCCCACTTATTATCTGGGAGAGGCATCTTTCTTATTGCTTCCACCTTAGCCAGCTACGGTTTAAGCCCATTTGAATCCACAATGAGCTGAGGTATTCTAATTGTTCTTTAAAGAAATGACACTTATGAGGCTTAATTTCGATATTATCAGTAGTGAGGCGACAGAACACTTGTTCCAAGTGAGCGAGGTGCTCTGTAAACGTCCAAGAGCACATTGTTATCATCAAGGTAAACTAGGATGCAGAGCAGTTATAAATCACCTAAAATCATATCCATGGCATGCTGGAACGTAGCCAGGGCGTTGCACAATCCTTGTGGCATGCGAGTCAGATGAAATAACCCTCTTGAAGTGATGATGGCGCATTTCTCCCACTTTGCTGACGGCAAATCAATCTGGCAGTACCCTAGGATCAGATTTATGGCGAAAAAATACTTTGCCCCACCCAATCAGTCCAACGCGTCATCAATCCATGGAAGAGGGTAGGAATCCTATTTTTGTTACATTATTGAGTTTGTGGTAGTCAATAACCACTCAATTTAAGTCATATTTTTCTTTACAATGAGCACAGGTGATGCCCATGGACTGTTTGATGGCTCTAGCATTACTTGCACAATAAGTTTTCCACCTTGTCGTAGATAACCTCTTCCACGACTTTTGATCATCTAATAGATCATGATCAAATGGGAGGGTGATCCCCCATATCTATCCAATGTACCAACCCTTGAGCGCACCCCAAATTATGATCATCATAGGCAAAAATATCTCAATACTTTTCAAATAACGCCATAGCCTTATCTTGCTGTTCCACTGATAATCCAGTAAGTGCTTCCCATGGAACCACAGCAAATACACAGAACGATGAGCATGTCAGTAGTCCAAGATCCTTCAACAAGCTGAAATCATGAATATGGCGAACTTCCTCTATAGGAGCTAAGTGTAAGTAAGCCACCATTTGGTACTGCTGGATCATTATTGTTTCTATCGGTAAGTTGCTAGAAGCACCTTCACCTCCCCATTCCCAGGCAGCAGTAACCGTGGAGCCACATGTGGTTCAAGCTGCGAGTGCTGGTGAGGCGCCATAATTTCCCCATTAAGCCCTTTAGGGACATCAATTTCAAGCCCAGTCCCTACTATGCTCTGGTGTCCAGATGGTAGGCTTAAAGCGTGCATTGCTCGAAGTGGGATTCCTTTGTACTCATTTATCTGGTTGGGGAGGATCCTTATTCGCCGCTTCATTTGTCAATAACAAACAGGAATCACTCCATCGCTGTATGCTATATAATTTGACTAGAGCGAAATGGATCCGTTGGGATTCCATAAGAGGTAAAATATATGGGGATTCATTGTCCTAAAATATTAAGAGTTTCCTCTGCCATATTTATCACAACGCCAAATTTTCTCATAAATACCATGCCAATCAATATGTTTTAGTTGTTATTTGGCAGAACCACTGCTGGAGTGAAAGCCCAAACTGAGACAAATCATAAAGGCAACGCACTATCTGCTCCTTCCGACATTGTGCTGTGTGTCCCCCTGGTCCCATATACTACTTGATGGTCCACATCTATTTTAACAGAAGTTTAGCCACCAACCTGGTAGAGACTATGTTCACAGGTGCTCCCATGTCTATGATAGTGCGGATTTTTGTGTTTTGAACAAATATGTCGCAATAAGCACATTCCAAGTAAGAAGAACCATCAGAGTTTATTACATGTATGTCTAAGGGCTTTGTGTTACTCAAAAAGGAGGAAATGTCCTTGCCGACTTGAGGATACTCACTAGCAATTTTTTCTACTGAAATGGCTACATTAATCACTACTAAAGAGGTGACGTCTGTCAAGTGATCCGCGTTTCTTGTGCCAGTCTATTCCAGAATCTGCCACGTATATGGTTTCTGCTCATCCTGGCAGAACTCTGAGCTTGGGGGAAAATTCCTACTCTCAGAAATGGATGCGGGGATATCTGATGAAAGCAGTTGGTATAACAAATCATCCTATTGAGTTTCAAATCCTACTCAAAGAGATGCATGGGAATTGTTAGGGACAATTGAATTGGACTTATCAGAGGTAGAGCGTCCCATCTATACTCCACTTGAGCTTTTCCCTGCTTGATTTTCTCAGTTGGCATCACATACACTTGTGGATTGTTAGGGCATTTACCTGCATAATGCCCTCTTTTTCTACATTGGAAGCAGGTATTCATAAAATGTTCACATATATAGCTTGCAGCGGAAGGGCCAGTTTGGAAATTGATGGTATGGTTTCAGGGTTGCATATGAACCAGTGGAGTGTACATAGGTCAAAAAGGGTCCGCCGATTTGCATGAGGGACAAATAAATTCCAGCGGTTGATAGTTTGGTTGCTGCGGCCCATATCCTATAGAGTTTGGTGTGGAAGCAGCAGAGATTTTTTGTGCTACATTAGGGGCGCCAATTGTGGTGGAGAGTTGGCATAAGGTGTTCACAATTTAAATAATTTCTTCATCTCCGTCCAAAACGTGAGGCATAACGTTATTTATTTAACCGAGGTAAACTGACCAGGGGACAGACATTACCAAACTAAAACTAAATCATAATAAAAAAATAGCGATTCAAACAAAATGCCCAAAATGGATGGATCGATTGAATCATACCTAACAAATATCTAACCAGGTGGGCAGCGAGTACTGCTATCCATCCATGGTGGATGGGGAGGGGGGATCTGGAGGCTCATCTTTGGCCGCATCCATCTCATTCCAGAGTAGGGTGTGTTAAGGCAGATAATAAGGGTGTGGGGGCATCAGCAGTATGGAGTTCAATATTCTTGATGACTGGAACTTCCAAATAGATGTCAGCCATCATAATGCCACCAATGTATTTGGCCAAAGCATCTTCAGCTTAGAGGCGGGCATCTGAGAGTTTAATGAATGTGGCAATGTTGGTTCAGGTTATTTTTTCTTTCATATTCCGTGCTACTGTTACCACGTTCTGGATGGCTTCAGCGACGTTTTTGTGTAAAGTTCTCATATTGATCTTACTTTATGTAGTAAGATCTTTGGGTATAAAGGGAGGTGGAATTCCTCCTGAAAGCGCAGCCACAGATTTGGCGGCAGCTTTTCAGAGCGGATGCCAATCTGGTGTGGCGGCTGCTTCTACTGCAAGCTGGTGGTCACTGTAGAACAGTTTGGCGTTAGGTTGTGGGGCATATTTTTGAAGTGGGAATTTTTCATCCCATTCTGCATTACAGAACCACTTAACTTGCTGTGATGGTTCCTCAATGACGTTACCTGATTCGTCAATTTCATCCAAATACTCCCATGGGTTTTGGTTGATTTGGATTAAGGAATCTATGTATGGTTGTTGATTGGATGGTTTTCTACATTTTTCCTGAAAAAGAACCAGGGTCCAATCCTGCGCTTGATTGGAAGAATCATGCGTGGCCCTGGGGCAAGGTGGATGCTAATTTGGTGGCTGCGCAGCTGCAGCATCAGGCATTGGAAGAGGGGAAGGTAGGATTGTACCCCATGTCAGAGTTGGCGCGGGGTGGGTGGCAGATTGGTGGGCGTCAGGAAAACTTTTGGCATTGGCAGAAGTTTCTGAATATGGGCATTTGCGTTTTGAGTGGTCTAACTCGATACAGGATGGACAAATCGTCCATCCGCCCTCAACGCGGGCCCAGAATGGATGGTCAGGGGCATATGGGATGGTGGCACGAGGTGGAATTGCCAAAGGAATTTTAGTGAATTCAGGGCTGATTGTGGCATATGCCTGAGGCCCAGCGAGGCGTGTGGGCCCCATTTGAGACCACAAATTGCAAGATGGGGCTGGCGCCGTAGGCTGCCAAACCTTCCATCAGCTCCTGGTGGAGCACTTCAGGGGGAGGTGGGTGGGCAAACCAGCGAACTGACCACCAAGGTGGTGTCCGCTGGGAGCTGGGTCCAAGTTGTTGGAAGGGAGAGATTATTAAATAATAATGGCACCATTGCCACAGTAGCTGCATCAGCTTCACAGGGGAAGCCAAGATCAAAGTACCCCTTATAAGGGGCGGAAGTTAATAAAACAGGCTGGTGTTATCACCACCTGAGCCATTTTGATAATGGCTTGGTCGTCATAGGGAAGGAATTTCCCATATTTGACCCTAAGGCCAAAACACATGTTGCTCCGGGGGAGCACCAGGGGGCAGCGGGCACCGCTTGGGTTTGGGCGAGATGGGCATTGAGATCCTTGGGAGGAATGAATCATCCTAAGGGTTTGGAATGACTGGGCGAGCCAGTCTGAGCGCGTTTTCCTGTTGGACAGAAAATGGAGGGGGAGTTTAACCGCTGCCCCACGCTGGGACAGTCAGCGGGGGTCCAATGACATTGTAGCAAGACTTTGGTGTGCGATTAAGTGTTTTCTTTTAATTTACTGAATAAATTGCTTGGAAAGTTACACCAAGCAGAGAGAGAAGTGGAGACATAGCGTTATATAGTTCCCAGTATGGTTTAATGGCTGCCATCATTACTATACCAACACCCTCGGTGGATAATATGTTAGCTCCAAGTAGTACATGTGCTTCCACTGAGAAACGTTCTGTGAATTTTAACAGGGTCTTATTTTGGTGAAACTGTAAGGCCAGGAAGTCGGCCTTCCATTGGGTCATCTTTGTCACGCCCCCAAACAGCCAAAGAACAATTGCTTTAACTTCTTTGTAAGATACTGAGCTATTTGGAAGATAGCAGGTAACTTGATCAGCGCTTTCCACATCTAAGGTGGACAGCAACGGTTTCACTTTCCACCAGTCAGAAGCTCCTTACATGGCGAATTTGAATCGCTTGAAGTAACAATGTAGATTCCTGTCATGACTAAAGGGAAGAATTTTCTCGATCTGAACAGCTTTGCCTTGCTCCAGACTTCTGCCACAAGAAGCAGGCAAATTGATTCCTGAGCAACTAAGGGAACCACCCCCTTGTGAATATCATATGGCTGGCTGGACAGACTTAGATTTTTCAAAATGGAATCAGAAGAAGTAGTGTCACGAGAGGTCCATTGAAACTCCTAGAGATACTCATTAGCTGATCCATAGCATTCTTCCCCCAAATCAACACTAACTGCACCACTTCCCCCAGCTCCACTGTGCTCCACAACATTCTCATTGATTAGTTGTTCCATTTTAACCAAGTAGCATCTACACTGTCCATCCTAGAATTCCTGTTGCAGCGTCTCATATTGATGTTCAACTCCTGACAGAATTCCCACTCAACGTCTAGTTTCTGCTCCACTGCTTGTAGTTGCAAGAGTACATCTTTGACTATGTTCTGCATTTGTTCATGCTGCCAGCTAGCGTTACCCACTTGTTGATTAGATCATTTATTTGGTTAAGGAGGGTGGCTTGTTCCCATACCAAACCCTTGCTGGCCCATTAAAGGGCATCAAGCCATACTTGCATGTCCACATACTATCTTGTCTCACTGATTGGTAGAGGGAAGGCTTGACGGCACTCAGCCTGGATAACAACTTCCAGTTGTGTAACCTGATGAATTAGCTGGAGATATTTAGGAGACATCGACCAAAGGACAAGTGAGTTATCCGTCATCTGCTGGTTACTCCATTCAATACAAAGTTGGGTTAATTCAGCTGATAAGGAACTGACTTGATCTGCCACTTGCCATTCCATCAGTGTCATTTTTCCTTAAGCTGAGCAATCACGGCTTCAAGAGCTTCTGCCCATTTGGCTAGATCCATCATAAAGCACTCAGTATTATTCCCCAACGTTGTTACATCATGAATCCACTCCACTGATAGGCCATGCCAATCCAACAGCTCTCATATTACCCGAGGTAAATCTAAATTTTATTGTGGTACCAAAATGTCCAAATGATGGCGGACGTCCCCAACATGATGGTCCATCTGTACCAGCGCCCATTGTACCTAAGAAAATGAATGATCAAGGGGTGAGCAGGAGGTGAGTATCATTTTTCTGAGCTTATGCAAACCATATCACATCTCAAATTTCTATATTGTGGTGAGCCAGCACACGCAGTAGCTGGCAAATTGACAGTTGCACATAAGCAACTAGATACTCCTTGACTCCATGGGTACCAAGTCGGCGAGCCAACCCTGTTGTAGTCACGTCCAGATAAGACATGTACAGGGCGCAGCAATTTTCTTGGTCTCATTTGTTATAAAACAAACTCAGGGTGTATTCCCCAGCCTCATCTTCATATAGATGATATCCACACAACAGCCACTCCATAATATACTGCAGCTGCTGAGGAGTCACATTTGTGGAGCATTCTTGTTGGTTAGTTGTCAGCTCAGGGCAGTTTTCTAATTTCAGATTGATCATAACTTCATCATCCCCTGGTTCCGTTACAGTAAATACCAGTTCGTTGTTAGGTGCCTCCCATGCTTCTTCAGCTTAACGTGTGAAGAATCTGATCAAATTTTGTTAAAACAAATGAGGGCTTATCATTGTATCCTAGCGTCAAAGAACTACATTTGGCCAGTGGCCCCTGTAGTGAGCACCAGGGTTGATTCTTGCCATATAGGCTTGATTCTGCCAAGTCAGTTTTCACAGGGTACTAGCCACTGAGCAACCAAATCAGATGATATGAAGATCGCTAACCTTAATAAAACTTGATAAACTATATATGGAGCTATCACCCCTTGTTTCAACCTTTATTATGTAATATAAATCGCAGACTTATCTGCAACCACTCAATCACTGGAAAGACCTCCTCTTCAATCCTCCGTGTGACTCTTTATATCTCAGTTCCCTGAGCCATATGCATCCTCAGCTTGGTAGTCTTCTATTCATCTTCCCTTTTCTAGAAGCTCTCATTTATATCAAATCTCAGCATAATTCCCCTCAATTCGCTGAATAATCATAATTTTGATTAATTATAATTTGTATACCTTTTCCATAGATCTTGAGATTTTTCTTGATTCCATCTCTGATCCGCTGGTATGGGTAGTGTATCATCCACTCATATCAACTTCTTGACAGGCCATATGCCTCGCTGATCCTCAGGCATATGCTATGATCAGCCCTGAATCAAATAAAATTGCCCTGTTGATTCCCCTTCATGCTGTTATCCTCTCTGCCCCTGACCATCCGTTCTGGGCCTGCTTCAAGGGCAAATGGATGATCTGTCCATCCTGCTTTGAGTTGGACCACTCAAAACGCAAGAGCCCATCCCTAGCTGCCTCTGATGGTGCTGATTACTCATCTTCCAGCATCCAATCCACCACCCACCCCACGCCAGCTTTGGTATGGGGTATGATCCTACCTCCCCATCCCCCAAATCCTGTTGCTGCAGCTGTGCCAACAGCCACCAATCAGCCTCCTCCTCTCCCCAATGCCACTAACGCTCCATCCAATTAAACACAGGATTGGACCCCAGCTTGATCCCATTCATCCTCCAATGAATCAACCAAGCCTCAGGAATATACTGACTCCCAATTTGATTCAACCAAAATCCTTGGGATTATTGGCTGAAATTGATGAGTCCAGGAATATAATTGAACACTGAAATATACAAATCAAGTGGTTTGTGTATATTGACCAAGATGATGAACTACCCCCTCACTCATATGCTCTCAGCAAAATGCCAAATTGCTCTGCGGTGACAACCAGCTTGCTAGTGAAGCAACATATAAGCCAGATTTTGTCCTCTCCACAAAGCTGCCGCAAAATTAGTAAAATGCTTGCAGGAGGAATCCCTCCTCCCATTATTCCCTCCAAAGCCAATAATGTACAAAAATATGTTGATCAAAGCCCACAAAGATGCCAATGACGCCATCCAGAACATGGCAAAGGTAGTGTGGAATCCCAAATCAAAGATTACATGCACCAATACCTCTACGTTTAAAACTACCTGATGCACACATGAAAGCAGAACTAGCTTTGGCAAATTACGTCAGAACTCTTATGTATAATGACTGTATCCTACCACCCCAATCATAAGAAATATATTTCCACATCCCGCTGATGCCCCAACGCCCCTGATCTCTGCTGTAGCTTGTGCTCTGCTTTGGGATTAGGAAGCTGCTGCTAAAGATGAGCCCCCAAGCCACCCTCTCCTTCCACCAGGATGGGATAAGTGGTTCCTGATGTAACACCAGGTTAGTTGAGTTTGCATAATGTGTATCACCTGCTCATTTTGGGTTGTTTATTCATTTTTATTCGCTGAGGATTTATTTTTAGGTTTGAATTTTGGTAATGTCCATATCCTGGTTGGCTTACCTCAGTTAAAAAAACTTGATGACCCAGGCTCATGAATTTTGTTAGTATATGTCAAAATTAGTTTTTAATGTCAATTGGTTTTTTGATTGAATTAATTATTATTTAGTGGTACAAATAGACTTATTATGTGCTACTGTTGCTCAAGAGGAGCAACAGTTTAGCTATTTTCAGACATGTCAGAGAAACGTTGTCTTGAAATAATTATCAGTAAAACACTGACCACAAGGCTGAGCTGAGTTACCGCAGAGACTTATAAATTGTAGACCCTCTGAAGTCTTCATAGTGATCCACTGGCTAAGTGGCGATGTGAGGTGAGGTGTCATGGGTAAGGTATGGTAACATCAAACCCTATATATTCTCCCTGATTATATTTAAATAAAAAGCTATCTTTTACCACCACAAGTTAATAGATTAATATACAAGCTTTTTGCATTTTAAACTTTTCCATCATATTAAGTCGAGGAATTAATTGGGATCAAGAAGATCAGGGCAGTGAGCCATTGTACAAATAAACGACAGAAGAATGTAGACCTGAAGTGTCATTATAAAGAACTTTATATCTTAACTATGGTTACCGTCTGGCCTATTGTGTCCATACAATAGGCACTCAAAACTCCAATTTATCTCAGAAGAAGAACTGAACATCTGAAGTAGGCCAAAACTTCAACAAGTGGCGCTCATGGCTGGTATGACAGATGGTAACCATACTGAGCAGGGGAGCAACCTCTGGCTATATCAATCTTTTAAGAATAAATTTGTGAATTTTTAAGGCTCAGCGGACATGATGAGCCATCAAATTGATAAATTCACTGAAGAAGCTACTTCTATCATGAGGCAAATAATACTTTACATTGAGAAGTGAATGATTTAAAAAGATTAATCAGAGAAGGATTAAGTGATTTCTACTCTTCAATTTAAAATGACCAATCTGAATGAGATTCTTGTAATATCAAAGAATGATGAACAATGGTCAAAGTCAGCATTCTTAAAGCAATTCTATTGACAGTGATTACTCTGAATGTTTTATTTCTAAGCCACATAATCAAATGCCACATATGATGATTGCTTTGGACAACCTAAGTTCCTCAAACCGTGGTGCAGCGCCTCAGCGCCCGGATACACCTAGTTCAAGCCAGCAAAGAAGTAATTGCAGTACCCATGAGTGGGAGAATGATAATTACAGACCATTAAACCTGCCTGCTTTTGATAAGAATGGAAGTGTAGTCAAATCTTGTCAAACGCTTTAAAATGGCCATGTATGGGGCCAGTGACCGCAACAAAATGGCCACTATTATCAACTGATTAGATGAGTGGATAATTGAACTAATCATGCCTTACTTGGATAAAAACCCAACCTAAGCTAAAGTCAAAGAGGCCATGCTTTGTGAATTTGGAGGTCTAGAACGAATGTCAACTAGAAAATCCAAATTCATAAATATCAGCTTTAAGAAAGATGAATGATTAAAGAAATTGCAGATTGATTCTATTGTGAAGCTCAAGTTCTCCTAGGCACAAAGGCTATGACCTTTTGATGCCAATATTGCATCACAACATGTAGTACAACCCTACCAAACTTTGTCAAACACCTTATTACCTGATTTTGTGCAAAACTTTGCAACAGCTGAATTGATTGATTATCTGCGTAGATGCTCACAAAATTATGGCCTTCCAATACTGGATACAGATCAGGACCTGCTGCCCCTGCTGAAAACTTTGTAAATACAATAAGAAAATCAACAAGGATTTTAGCTGTTAAAACTGAGCTAACTAAAAATACAAGGGCCCTACGACCATTTAATTAGATAACTTGATGTAACTGCAATTGTAAAGGGCACTTTGATTCCAGATGTCTTCAGCATATTGTCAATGTAGTCCTTCTGGATAACGCGCAGAAGGAGGGAAAAGAACAAGCACAATATATGCGGGACACTCTATTGTGCCAGAAACGCTACTCCCACCTGACAGACAAGAGCATGCAGGCCACGGGGCCTCAATTACCAATATAACTAAATCTTTTTATAGTACCAAATGAAGATTATATTAACGTACATGAAATGACTCGCTCTCAGAGTAAGGTTGTCACACCTGAAGCCTCTGAAGTAGTCGCTAAACTATATGTGCAACAAACACTTGAGAATATACTGGATGAGGGGCCAAGCAATGCAGCAGATACCCCAAGCTTGAAGGGGGTGAATATAGCTATGGCAATTGACACATTCATCAATAAATGTACTAGCATTGGAAAAACCCTAAAGCACACAATTAACTCTTTGGATTCTTCCCATATCCACTTAGTAAGCTCTATTGATCCTTATTAAAAAGGGAAAAGAAATTTTTTATTTAACTGAGGCAAGCCGACCAGGATATGGACAATACCAAACAGAAACTCCAAAACTAAACCAACCAAAAACATGAACCAAATTCCCTAAATGACAGCGGGAAACACAAAATTAACAAAAAACGCCTACCAGGTGGTACAGTGGTGAGCCGCTTATCCCACCATGGCGGAGGGGGACGGGGGTCTGGAGGATCAAAATCATCATCCTTGGGATTAGCAATGATTAAGCAGATCAATACTGATAGTACGGGTTGGGGCATCTGCATGATGAGGGTCAAGGTGAGGTAGATAGCAGTTGAGTTTGATGACTTGAGCCTGGATAAAGGACTCTATGAGTTTGGCAACATGGTGTTTGGCTTGGATGCAGGCATTGGGAAGTTGGGCTAATTTTACAATATCTGCTCTGGTGACATGTGTGGATGGGAAAAATTCTGCCAGAGTAATGATAATTTTGACAGTGGTGGTGGCAGTTTCATAGAGGCGTTGGAGTTCCTCGTTTGCAGTAGTAGGAAAATTGGAGGGGAACAAGGGGGTGCAGCACTTTTTTATTCATTACTAGATTTTGCCACAGCTTAACAAAGATGGCAATTTGAGTGAGGCCACCATGGCCTTGGCAAACTGGTGGTCGCTTTTTTATAAGTTAGCATTGGGTTTGGGGATATATTGTTTGGGAAGGATTGGGGAATCAAAGTCTGAATTACTAAAAGGTTCTAGATCAATTGGTTTAGCAGGAAGTGGGACAATTTTACCAGCTTTGGTCACTTCATTCAATAAGTTACGGATTTTGGTTGACTTGGATTGATTTAGTGATAGGTGGCTGTGGTCGGGTAAGTTTTGAGGTGGAGATTTTTGGATTAACACATTGGTCCAAGCATTCACCCGATTGGTTACCATGGGTGTAATTTGCTAGCTTGAGTTTGAGGTGCTATATTTTGCTTCTGATTTGAGCGCATGACCTGTGGGGTGGGGGCAACAAAAATCCCCACTTAAACGCTGTAAGTATAGCCTCATGTGTGGAGTTGGCTGTATTCACAGGGCGTGAATTATATTGAAATGCTTTTTTTCACATGGTCTAATTTATAGCAATGGTCAAATTGTGCAACCATTGTCAGTGTGGGCCCAAAAGAAAATGGTCAGGTGCAGATGGGATATAGGCATGCATTGGGATGTTCAGGGCCATGTTTAGCTGGTGGGGGGTAATGGTGGCCATTACCCAAGGTGCTGCTAGTCTCTCAGCACTACATGGAACAATAAATTGGAGGATGGGGTCTGTGTCATATGTGGAAAGCTCAGAAATCAGCTCCTCATAGAGTGTTTGAGGGGGAGGTGTGAATGGAGGTTTGCAAAGGTCACCATTAGTGTGGTGTAATTGGGGAGGCGTGTACAGGTAGTGTTAATGAGAGTGTTTTATAAAAAAAGGGCGTTGCTGCTTAGCGTCCACATCCTCTTCCATGGGAAAGCCAATATCAAAATAGACCTTATAAGGACAGAAGTCAATAAAAACGCTAAAGCAAAGTTGGCCATTGCCAGATCAATAATCACTTTGTTAGCATATGGGAGGAGATGTCCATATTTGATGCAGAGGCAAAAGTGGATATTGGATTGAGGTAGGGCTAGGGAATGGGGGTGGGTGGACTTGTGCGAGGTGGAGTGCTAGGTCCCTATGAGGGATATAGCAGCCAGACGTATTTGGTGGACAGAACAAGCCAGTCCAAATGCGTTTGGCTGCTGGCAAGTAAATGCTAGCAAATGGAGCAACGCTACCCCACAATGGTGCAGCAGGTGGTGGATCTGAGGGCATAAATTTGGAGATTGGTGTGGTGAGGCGGTGGTGGAAAATCTACTTTTTTCAAAAATATCTTGAAATTGATGTTGATCAGAAAAAGAAGCAAAAAAAGGATGAAAAAAAGGATGAAAAAAAAGGATGAAAAAAAAGGATGAAAAAAATGATGAAAAAAATGATGAAAAAAATGAAAAAAATGAAAACGCAAAAAAGAAGATATAAAGTAAAAATATAATGAAATAATAATAAAACTTATAAAATAAAAAATTATAAAAATTTTTCTCTCTCATTGCAATCAATTTTGCAACTTATTCAATTCAAGTTTAATTCTAGTTTGATAATCTCACAGAGGAGATTAGTCTGCGCCCATGTCAGGGGGCAGTTGGGCAAGTAAGGTAAGAGGAGCAGGTGGTAGGCCCGCGGCCTCCAACGTTCAAAAATGCCCTGGAGAAACTGGCGGAATAGAAAAAAATAAAAAACTGGCGGTCACTATTTCCCCAGAAATCCTCACTTGGCAAGTGTGATGCAACCAGTATATCAACATGCCGCACTCCCAACCACTCTCATTGGTGGAATATGGAGTCCATGTGTTTCTGGACATCCAACAAACAGCTTTATGGGAAAAATTTTATGGGGATGTGCACACTTTTTTCCCAACTGCAGTATATGTCGCACCTCACTCCATGTCATGTGGTTGGCTGGACCTCAGTTTTGAAAACAAGGAGGCAGAAGACAAAGCTGCTGTGGTGCATGTAGTGATTGACCTCCCCAAAGGGCAATGGGTCATCGAAACCAAACATACCAGATGGACAAAATCCAACTAAATTTTCCTCACGTTTGACTTTTTGCCTACTACAGTAAAATGTGCCATTTTGGAGAAGTATTTGAAAGATGGTCTCACCATATATGGTGAAATACAATATTTCAAGATGCAACGCTTTATGCTTATGCCACACCTGTGCACTGGCAAAGCCATCGCAGTTCTGACCCCAACTGAGGAGAGTTTGGAAAGGACCTAACCCAGATCCCGCACTCCACATATATCAATATTGAAGGACATACCACCCACCCTTTCTGGGTAACCGTGGACAGCGCGCCCCCATCTGCACCCACTGTGATGCGTTCAGCCATAAGGCACATGCATGCCCCACTAAGGAGAGCATCACATTCCAAGAGCACCCCTCAGCAGCCATGGCCAGTGGAGAGGTGCACTATGAACCAACCACAAGCACCAAAGAGGCTTTCCCATGGGGAGCACAAGGCTGCTACCTACTGGTAAAACCTATTTCCCCACAAGAGCGGAAGAAGGCCAAGCAGGCCCGCAGGGCCGCGGCCAAGGAAGCAGCCAAGGTCACCACCACTATCCCACACTCCCAATGCCAGGAGGACATCGAAACCTTCATGGCAGAAGCAACTTGGGAATCCATTAACCAATCAGATTTGGAAGCCCATGCCAATTGGGCCACCCAATCTGAGGATCTGATGGGTGACTTGATCTCACCTGATCTTTGCAACCAAGCTCCGGTTGAAACCAACTTGGGGTCCAACCTACCTGAAAATTTTTTTGACCCAATTGATGGTGCACTGAACTCATCCGCAGTGAAAAAAATTTGTTCAACGTTGGGGAAACAAAAAGTGAAGGCAAAAGCCAATATGAACCTATCTGCTAAAATTAATAAAACTACTGATAGCATTGCTGCAAACGCCCATGCTGCTGTGAAGGCCCATGGGGATCTAGAGGAGGCTAGTGGGCCCGGGCGCCCACCCCCTTGCACCTAAGGTGCAATGGGGGAAACCTTCACTTTAGGGATATTGAATATCGCTGGACTCAAGGCCTCACTGTCCCAGGCTAGGAAACTGAGTTTTTTTACAAAAAAATTTACCCATGGATATCCTGGCCATCCAGGAGTCCCACTGTCCACAAGGTTCCGAGGATGCTTGGAAAACCATGCTCCTCCCATCCCTATCCTTTTGGTCAGAGCACTGTGGGGTGCTAGTTCAGAAAAACAATTTTTCAAATTTTTATTATCAGAATCCTTCCTCAATGGCTGAGTCCTCATTGTCACTTTCTCATGGGCTGATGTGGTGCACGCTATCATCAACATCTATGCCCCAATCTGTGCATGAGAGCGTCAGGAATTTTCTCATCAGTAAAATTCCTCCCGCTACCCCCAGACCCTTTCATAGTCAGCGACATGAACTGTTGGCTAAACACACCCATGGACCGTTGGCCTTCCTCCTCCCACGCCCCCCAGGGTCATGTAAAACTTCACATTCTAAAGGCCACCCTCAGGTTAATGGATGCACTGCTGTGGCAAGCCCCACTGCTCAAAAACATGA
The DNA here is from genome assembly GCA_022478985.1 of Massospora cicadina. Taxonomy (NCBI): domain Eukaryota; kingdom Fungi; phylum Entomophthoromycota; class Entomophthoromycetes; order Entomophthorales; family Entomophthoraceae; genus Massospora; species Massospora cicadina. The sequence goes on along the minus strand of JAKSZP010018599.1, from coordinate 30,222 downwards.
TGCGCCTCCATGTCCACAACGGCCAATTAAGGTCCATGACCTGCATCAACCTTATCCTTATGCCAGCGAAATTACAATCTCACATTTCCCACTTCCAAACAACAAAAATTGAATTCTCCGACCACTGGCTGGTCTCAATAACCTACCACCTACCTGTCACGGTGGCTAAGGCCCCACATTGGTGCAAACTCCGCCCTCCCAAACTTGCGTCGCTAGGATTTTCCACTTAGTGAAATTATCAACTTTGGCAAAAGAGTTTGTTACACCGATTTGTGCAGACCCCATCTCCACATGGTCAACCTTCAAAGAGGATACCATCCGCAACTCTCGCCACCTCTCCTCCCAACGCTCATGAGCCACATCAGCTGTCATTTCGCGCGCTCTGGCAGAGTTGGCACACCTGGAGTCCAGCATCCCAGCTACAAGATATAGCCCTGCATGGGGCCAGAAATGGGCAGAAGCAGCCGCCCACCTCAACGCGCTCAAAAGGCAACACAAACATTGGGTTTGTGTTCAGTACAGGGCCAAACGCATTACAGAGAGCAACAAGTGCACCACATATTTTTTTGAAAATTTTTTCGCACCATGCCAGAGCGTGGCCTGCACACAGGTGTGAAGATCAGATGATTCCATTGCAGATACGCCAGCTGAAGTGGCAATCAAAATACAAAAGTATTACTCCAAGTTATACCGATCTGTTCCAATTCAGCCAGCTGAAGTGGCAGAAAATTTTTTTGACCAAACCCACATCTGCACTAATTCCTGATACCCAGAAATAATGAATTTGATTACTCCGAATATACTATGGACAGCCATCCGCAGTGCACCAAATTGGAAATGCCCAGGCCCAGATGGCATTCCATATGAATTCTATAAAAAGTACTTCAAATATATATCCCCACTGCTGCTTGCCTCCCTTAACCAGAGCCTTCTGGAAACGCGCCTTCTATCAGGAGGACAAGAGGCCTTCACCATCACACTCTTCAAGAAAGGGGACAAGCTAGACTTTGCCAACTGGCGCCCCATTTATTTAACTAACACGGATACAAAAATTTCAACAAAAATCATGGCTAACCGTTTAGGGATTGTAGCATCTGCCACCATCTCCCCAGAACAATTCGGTTTCATCCCCAGAAGGTTGATTTGGGACAACGTGCACTCTGTGGCTAATGCATGCCAGTCCACAGCCTCTGGGGCAAATGTATTTTTGGACCAACAGAAGGCCTATGATAGAGTAAACTGGGAATACCTCAGGGCCTGCCTCCATCAATTCCGCTTACCCCCTCGCTTCATCAACTGGGTAATGCTGCTCACAGAATCTGCAACAATGGCAGTGCGTGGCCCTGGATTCCTAACGGAAGTATTTTACCCTCAAAGGGGCTTACGACAAGGGGACCCCCTTAGCCCATCCTTATACAACTTCAGCCTTGACCCACTACTTCAAAACGTGAATGCCCAATTCACTGGGGTCCATGTACCAGGCCAAGCCCCAGTCAAGATGATGGCGTTTGCAGACGACTGTGTGGCTGGGGTGTCTAATAATAAAGACGCACGTGCACTTGAAGCTCTCATCCAAGAGTATTCCCGGGTAATTAATGCTGCACTGAACGCTTACAAAACTGAAATCATCCTCCTTGGTCAGTACTAAACCTGCTGGGCCCCAACAACCAGTGCCCAGCCAGGCCCATCTGCTCGCATGCATGCTCGCCCTCCCTGCTCATTCCACACCGCCCCACTAGTGCTCCCCTTCGTGCCACGCCCTACCATAGGGCCTGTCCGCCATCTGGGTGTGTGGGTGGAAGCAGGTGGGTACGCATCAGCAGTAATGGAGAGTCATATTCTAGACAACGTGATGAAGCGCATCACCTCCCTCAGAGCCCACCCTACTTCCCTTACTGGCAGGGTCATTTTGGCCAACTCTATGCTCCTCTCCAAAGTCTGGTTTGGAGCCCACGCCATCCCCTTCTCCCCAAGCTTTTTCAAATCCTTGTATGCCCTTCTGAAAGGATGGCTTTGGTCAGGCTGCCCACCACCAGTATGGCTAGAGGTCATGTTTGGCCCTTATCGTCATGGTGGCATGGGCCTGCTTGACTTCAAAGCCCATGCTGCCAAGATCCTGGGCACCTGGATTGGGGCCGTCACCGCCCCTATGCTCCCCTCCTAACACTGGTCCCGCGTGGCCCACTCCAACTTCTCCCGCGCCTTGGGCCTTAACAATCCATTGAACCCTCACTCCTTGATGAGATACCTGGCTTCACACCCATCGGCAACAGGTCCTCATGGGACTAAAACCCACTACAAACGAATCCTCCTCTCCATGCGGAGCGCTGAGTGGAGAGTTTGTATTAGTGGACACAAAGCTCAGAGAGGCCGCCCCTCTCCTCAGTTCACATAAGAGGTACAGGGGCTACCCATCCATGATGGCGTGATTCCCATTCGGCCCCATGTCCTATCCAGGGTGGACTAGCTGGACATTATGGACATCCCTTACTCCATTGAGACTCATAAGACTATTTGGAAAATATGCACACCATCCTCTGTTGCAGCCTCAAATACGTTCCCATGTGTGGTGCTGCCTGAGGCGGGTGTACCATACAGCTGAGCGCTCTAACGCTTTACACTCATCCTGCGTCGTGTGTGGCCAGTATTGAGCGCTGTTCCACCGCATGGAGAAGTGTCCTACCTCTAGAGTGATATGGCGTGAAGTTCAACGTCTGCTTGGCCAGGATCAAACACATCCCTTCAGTCTGTCAAGAGATATGTTTGCTTTATCAATGGCCTCCCCCTCCCACCCTCCCTCCGTGCTCTGGTGGTTGCAATCGCCATGTGGACTATCCACAGGATTGTCTTGGATGCCATCGCTGGCTCCATCCCCACCCTCCCAGAAGCTGTCCACAGATTCCAGTCTCATTTGGTGGACCACTTTCAGGCGTGGATGTTTGGATACCTCCCACCGCGTCACCAACAGCTGGTATCCTCCTGATCCCAGTTTGGTTCATCAAATCAGACCCTTTCCTCCACATGTGTTCAATTGTGGCTACGGCCCCTTCACACGTTCCCTCACCTTCCCATAGTGGCGTTCCCGCTGGCAACAAGAGATAGCATCGCTTCTCTGGGGTGCCTTCCCTGTTACTAAGTTTTGTTTCTTTTGGGTCAAATTTGGAAGTGTCCATCCCATGGTCAGCCTTCCTCACAATAAATTTAAAATATAAAATAAAAAATTATAACAATTATGAAAAATAAATTTAATTTATGAACTCTGAAGCCTTGTCACCACTGGGGCTGAATAACTCTTCTTTGGGAGGGAGATGAGTGAGATTGAATCCAAGGGGGCCAGTTTGGGTTCATTGAAGATTGCAGAAGTTGCAGCGGGCTGTAAAGTTGAACATTTGGGAACCGTTGAAGTGTAGCCGGTTGAACCAGCCTGAGAGATCAAGGGAAAACGCCTGATTTAATCATAGCATGCCGCATTGAAGTGCTCAGTTTTAAGAAGGCCCATTTATATGAGGCTGAAAGGCTATTAATAGCGCTCATATGACAAAGATTGTGAGATATTGGACATTGTGACCCAGAAATAAGGGTAACTTCCACTTTGTCCAGTCAAGGTGGGGGAAGTGTTAAATGGTTGAATGAACCTAAATTATCAGGTAATTTAATAGGGGAAATAATAGGGACTTTTCTTTCTCATTGCAAACACTTTTGCAACCCATTCAATTCAAGACTAAATCTAGTTTGATAATCTCATAGAGGGGATTAGTCTGCGCCCATGTCTGAAGCAGTTGAGCAAGCAAGGCAAGAGGAGCAGGTGGAAGGCCCGCGGCCTCTAACGTTCAAAAATGCCCTGGAGAAACTGGCAGAATAGAAAAAAATCTAAAAAAACTGGCGGTCACAATTTCCCCAGAGATACTCGTGTGGCAAGCATGATGCAACCAGTACATCAACACGCCACATTCCCAGCCACTTTCATCAGTGGAATTTGGAGTCCGTGTGTATCTGGACATCCAAAAACGGCCCTGTGGGAAAAATTTTGTGAAGATGTACACAAAATTTTCCTGACTGCGGTGTACGTTGCACCTCACTCCATGTTGCACGGTTGGCTGGACCTAGGTTTCGAAAGCAAAATAGCAGCAGATGAGGCTGCAGCGGTGCGCATAGTGGTCGACCTCCCTGAAGGGCAATGGGTCGTCGAAACTAAACGCACCAGATGGACAAAATCAAACCAAATTTTCCTCACGTTTGACTTTTTGCCTACTACGGTAAAACGTGACATTTTGGAGCAACACCTGAAAGATGGTCTCGCCATATATGGCGAAATACAATCTTTTGAAATGCAACGTTTCACGCTGATGCCACACCTGTGCACCAGCAAAGCCATCGCAGTTCTGACCCCAACTGAGGAGATTGTGAAGGACCTAACCCAGATCCCACACTCCATCTTTATTGACATCGCAGGGCACACCACCCACCCATTCCGGGTAACCGTGGACAGCGCGCCCCCCATTTGCACCAACTGTGATGCATTCGCCATAAGGCGCACGCATGCCCCATCAAAGAGGGCGTCACATTCCAAGAGCACCCCTCGGCGGCCATGGCCAGCGGAGAGGCGCACTACAAACCAACCGCAAGCACCAAGGAGGCTTTCCCATGGGGAGCACAAGGCTGCTACCTATTGGTAAAGCCCATCTCCCCGCAGGAGCAGAAGAAGGCCAAGCAGGCCCATAGGACCACGGCCAAGGAAGCGGCCAAGGCCACCACCACCATCCCACACTCACAACACCAGGAGGACATGGAGACCTTCACGGCGGAAGCAAATTGGGAATCCATCACCCAATCAGATTGGGAGGCCCATGCCAAATGGGCCACTCAATCTGAGGATCCGATGGGATATTTGATCTCACCCAATCGCTGCACCCAAGCCCTTGTCAAAACTGACTTGGGACCTATCCCAACCAAAATTTTTTTTTGCCCCACTCGATGGTGCACCGAACTTATCCGCACCACAAAAAATTTGTCCGACGTTGGGAAAACAAAAAGTGAAGGCCAAAGCCAACGTGACTCTTTCCACAAAAATTAACAAAAACCCCAATAGCATTGCTGCTAATACCTGCACTGCTGTGAAAGCTCGTGGGACCTGGAAGAGGCTGGTGGGCCCAGGGCCCACCCCCTCACACCTAAGGTGCGATGGGGGAAACCTTCACTCTAGGGATGCTGAATATCGCTGGACTCAAGGCCTCCCCATCCCAGGCTAGGAAACTGAGTTTTTTACAAAACAATTTACCCATGGATATCCTGGCCATCCAGGAGTCCCACTGTCCACGAGGTTCCGAGGAAGCTTGGAAAACAATGCTCCTACCATCCCTATCCTTTTGGTTGAAGCACTGTGGGGTGCTAATTCAGAAAAACAATTTTTTCAAATTTATATCTTCAGAAACATTCCTAAATGGCCGAGTGCTCATTGTCACCTTCTCAAGGGCGATGTTGCACACACAATCGTCAACATTTACGCCCCAAACGGTGCACATGAGCGTCAGGAATTTTTCTCATTGGTCAAATCCCTCCCGCTACCCCCTGATATTTTCCTAGTTGGTGACATGAACTGTTGGCTAACCTCACCAACGGACTGGTGGCCGCCCTCACCCCACGCCCCACAGGGTCACGTAGAACTACGCGTTCTAAAAGCCACCCTTGGGTTAATAGACGCGCTGCTGTGACATGCCCCACTGCTCAAAAACATGACACATCCCCACATCCACAATGGCCAATTAAGGTCCATGACCTGCATCGACCTTATTCTAGCACCGGCGAAATTCCAACCCCACATCACCCACTTCAAAACAACGAAAATGGAATTCTCTGACCACCGACTGGTCTCGATAACATACCACTTACCCGTCACAGTTGCAAAGGCCCCACATTGGTGCAAAATACGCCCCCAGAGCTCGCGTCGCCAGGATTTTCCACATGGGTGGAAGAGGCAACTTTGGCAAAATCATTTGTTGCACCGTTTTGCGTGGACCCCATTTCCACATGGGCAACTTTCAAAGAAGACACCATCCGCCACTATCGCCATCTATCATCCAGACGCTCATGAGCCACATCGGCGGTTATATCATGTGCACTGGCAGAATTGGCCCACTTGGAGTCCAACATTCCAGCCTCAGGATATAGCCCTGCATGTTGCCAGAAGTGGGCGGAGGCAGCCGCCCACCTCAATGCACTTGAAAGGCAACACAAACATCGGGTTTGTGTCCAATACAGGGCCACATGCATCACTAAAGGCGACAAGTGCACCACATACTTCTTCAAAAAAATTTTTGCACAATGCCAGAGCGTGGCCTGCACACAGGTGTGAAGATCAGATAATTCTATTGTGGACACACCGGCTGAAGTGGCAATTGAAATGCAAAGATATTACTCCAAGTTATACCAAGCTGAACCAATTCAGCCAGATGAAATGACAGAATTTCTTGACCAAGCTCATATCCACACCATTTTCTGATACCCGGAAATAATGAATTTAATTACTCTGAATGAATTATGGAATACCATTCGAGGTGCACCAAACTGAAAATGCCCAGGCCCAGATGGCATTCCATATGAGTTCTACAAAAAAGTATTTCAAATATATATCCCCATTGCTGCTAGCCTCACTTAACCAAAGCCTGTTGGAAACGCGCTCCTACCAGGAGGACATGAGGCCTTTTCAGTCACACTCTTCAAGAAAGGGGATAGGCTAGACTTAGCCAACTGGCACCCCATCTCTCTAACAAACACAGATACCAAAACTTTAACCAAAATTATGGCTAACTGTTTAGGGACTGTAGCATCTGCCACCATCTCCCCAGAACAATTTGGTTTCATCCCCAGAAGGTTGATTTGGGATAACGTGCACTATGTGGCTAATGTATGTCAGTCCACAGCCTCTGGGGCACTTGTTTTCTTGGACCAACAAAAGGCCTATGATAGAGTAAACTGGGAATACCTTAGGGCCTGCCTCCAACAATTCTGCCTACCTCCCCGCTTTATTAACTGGGTGATGCTGCTCACGGAATCTGCAACAATGGCAGTGCGCGGCCCAGGTTTCCTAACGGAAGTAGTCCATCCTCAAAGGGGCCTGCGACAAGGGGACCCCCTGAGCCCACTCTTATACAACTTCAGCCTTGACCCACTACTGCGAAATGTGAATGTCCAACTCACTGGGGTCCATGTGCCAGGCCAAACCCCAGTCAAGATGATGGCATTTGCAGATGATTGCGTGGTGGGGGTGTCTAATAACAAAGATGCACGCGCGCTTGAAGCCCTCATCCAGGAATATTCCTGGGTAAGCAACGCGGCACTGAACGCTTCCAAAACCAAAACCATCCTCCTTGGTCGGTTTCAGAACTGCTGGGCCCCAGCAAGTAGTTCCCAACCTGGCCCATCTGCTCGCCCACGTCCACGCCTTATAAATCCAAAACACACCGCTCCACTGGTGCTCCCCTTCGTGCCACGACCTACCATAGGACCAGTACGCCATCTGGGTGGGTGGTTGGAGGCAGGTGTATATGCGTCAGCAGTAATGGAGTGCCATATACTGGACAACGTGATGAAGCGAATCGCCTCTCTCAGAGCCCACCCTACTACCCTCACTGGCAGGGTTGTTCTTGCCAACTCTATGCTCCTATCCAAAGTCTGGTTCGGAGCCCATGCCATCCCCTTCTCCCCAAGCTTCTTCAAATCCCTGTATGCTTTGCTACAAGGTTGGCTTTGGTCAGGCCGCCCTCCACCAGTACGGCTAGAGGTCATGTTTGGCCCTCATCATCATGGTGGCATGGGCCTACTTGACTTCAAAGCCCATGCCGCCAATATCCTGGGCACCTGGATTGCGGCTGTCACTGCTCCTACACTCCCATCCCAACACTGGTCCCACGCGGCCTGCTCCAACTTCTCCCGAGCCTTGGGCCTCAACAATCCATCAAACCCTCACTCCCTGATGAAATACCTCGCATCACACACATCAGCCACAGGTCCTCACGGGACCAAAACCCACTACAAACGAATCCTACTCTCCATGCGAAGCGCAGAGTGGAGAATTTGTATTAGTAGACATACAACCCAAAGAGGCCGCCCCTCTCCTCAGTTCACACAAGAGGTACAGGGGCTACCCATCCATGATGGCGTGATCCCCATTCGACCCCAAGTCCTATCCAGGGTGGACTACCTGGACATGATGGACATCCCTTATTCCACTGAGACCTAAAAGACTATCTGGAAATACGCACACCATCCTCTGTTGCAGCCTCAAGTCCGCTCCCATGTGTGGCGCTGCCTGAGGCGGGTGTATCTTACAGCTGAGCGCTCTAATGCTTTACACTCATCCTGTGTCATGTGTGGCCAGTATGGAACGCTGTTTCACCGCCTGGAGAAGTGACCCACCTCTAAAGTAATATGGCGCGAAGTCCAACGTCTGCTAGGCCAGGATCAAACACATCCCTTCAGTCTGTCAAGAGATATGTTTGATTCATCAATGGCCTCCCCCTCCCACCCTCCCTCCGTGCTCTGGTGGTTGCAATCGCCATGTGGACTATCCAAACGATTGTCTTGGATGCCATCGCTGGATCCATCCCCACCCTCCCTGAAGCTGTCCACAGATTCCGGTCTCATTTGGTGGATCACTTTCAAGCGTGGATGTTTGGATATCTCCCACCGCGTCGCTGACAGCTGGTCTCCTCCTGGTTCCCAGTCTGGTTCATCAAATCAGACCCCTTCCTCCACACGTGCTCAATAGTGGCTACGTCCCCTACACACGTTCCCTCCCCCTTCCCATAAGTGGCGTTCCCGCTGGCAACAAGAGATAGCATCGCTTCTCTGGGGTGCCTCCCCTGGTACTAAGTTTTGTCTCGTCTGAGTCATATTTGGAAGTGTTCGTCCCATGGTCGGCCTTCCCCACAATAAATGAATAGGGGAAATAATAATATTAGCTTATAATAATTAATTATGTATCATATCAAAATTATCTGTGATTATAGACCTAAGTTATCCCAAGTATATTCTAAGCTTGGAATCCTTGCCCTAGCAGTTCCACTTAATAGTAATTGACTATATGACATGGGCTCAGGGGCTTTGTTGTTAAGTCAGACTTAATAATAGTCAACTTAATTCCCCAGGCTCTTGGGCTTTGTTGGTCTATGTCAAAAAGAGTTTTTAATGTCAATTGAGTTTTTGATTGAACTAATTACTAAATAGTGGTACAAATCACCATGGTATGTTCTACCATTGCAGAGAGGAGAAACGGTATATCTATTTTCAGATGCGTCAGAGGAAACGCTGTCTTGAAATAATTATCAGTAAAACACTGACCATGAGGCTAAGCTTATTTACCTCAGAGCCTCATAATTCTTAGACCCTCTTAAGTCTTCATTGTGATCCACTAGCCAAGTGGCAATGTGAGGCAAGGAGTCATGGTTAAGGTGTGGTTAACATCAAACCCTATAAATTCTTACCAATATTATAAAAATAAAAAACAACCTTTTAGAACCACAAGTTAATAGATTAATATACAAGCCTTTTGGATTCAATACTTTTCCATTGTATTAAGTCAAGGAATCACTTGGGATCAGGAAGATCAGGTCAGTGAGCCATCATAAAAGAAAAGACAGAATAATACAGCCTCAAAAAATTATTTCTAAGGAGTATATATTTTTTCTATTGCCAGGGAGGATACCCCAGTGGTAGAGTATGGACCCTCTACCACTGCCTCCCGAGTTTGATCCTGGTAATGGACTTTGGGTAGGGGACAATTTTGACTGTGTTGGTTTTGTGCACCAATGCCTGAACTGAGATAGCGAATAGCAAAGGCGGTCCATGGAGTTCCTGGCCTTTCATACACCGCGCATGAAGGTTTTCTGGGTTTTATCCTCCTTTCCCATTTTCTTCACTTTCCTAATTGGTGCGGTATCATCCCAGGTCAGCCCACCTTGAATAAAAAATATATTTTTATTCTACTGCCATTGTCTGGTCTATTGTCTCCATACAATAGCGCACGAAACTTTAATTTAACTCAGAAGAAGAACCAGACCATCTGAAGTAGGCCAAAACTTCAACAAGGTCAGAAACTACCAAGTATGTGAGGAAGGACAGGAGCCCACCTGCTAGCAGTAAAAGAAGAAATGAAAGTTGTGAAATACAAAAAACAAAATGATAACACCAATGCGAGAAGCACAATGAATATGACAACTACTCAACAAACCCTACTACCAGTAAGAGAGATTCCATATGTTAATTATCGGTATCTGGGCTTGATTCCACCAAGTTGGTTTTGCACAGGGTATGAGCCACTGAGCAACCAAATTGGACAATATGAGGATTGCCAACTTATTAATAACTTTGGTAAAATATATATGGAGCTATCGCCCCTTATTTCTACCTTTATTTCTTTAATATAATCGTAGACTTTTCTGCATTCTCTTTTCCTCCTAAAAAGACCCCCTCTTTAATCTTCCATAAAACTCTTTATACATCAGTTCCCCAGCTGGATGCATCCTCGGCTTGGTAATCTTCTATTCTTCTTCATCTTTCAAATTACTCTTGTTTGTATTGAATCTTGGCATAAATCCTCTCGATTCACCAAATGTCCTCATTTTGCTCAATTATAATTTGTGTATCCCTTTTTCATAAATCTTGAAAATTGTCTCAATCCCTCTCAAATCCGCTGATATGGGTAGCATATCATTAGTCATGTCAACTTCCTGACATTACCCCCTTTGACTGGATGCTAGGCTCTTACTGTTTATATGCTCAAAGGAACTTTGTATGGACTCAGCTGATAATCTGACACCCAGCGGGTTCCTTAATTGTGTAGATATCCATGCCAGTCTTCTTGATAATCTTGAACGGGATGACCCAAATGTTGGAGAGCTTATTTTTATCCAAATCCATGCTGGTTGTGAAATAAAACATTGTTCCCCACAGCAAACAACGGAAGTCCACTCCAGCACTTCTGGTCAGCTGCCTGGTCACGAATCTTCTTAGCCAAACTGGTGGAGTAGGCTTCCATTTGTAACTTGATCAATGTATCCATGAGTTGCTTCAGATATCGCTGAGGATTCACACCACCAGTGTCCTTTACACACGAATCAAGAAAGGCAGGCAGAGCTGGATGTTGACCATACAGCAGCTGAAATGGGCTCTTACCAGTGTACAAATGATAGCTGATATTATATGCAAACACAGTGGTAGGTAGAAGGAACTCCATTCCAAGGGCTGATCATTTACCAATTTGTGAAGTATGTTCACTAGGGTTCCATTGACTCGCTCCATCATCCCATTTGATTCTGGATTATAGGGGGTGGTCAAAACCCCACAAATTGCCATCAACTCGTTTTTATGGCAGATATGCAAAGTGAGGTTGGTTCCATTGTCCATCAGAATGAACTGCGGGCAGCCGTGCCACAGTATAACACACTCCATAATAAACTTGGCAGTGGTGACTGCGCCCAAGTCAATAATGGCCCTGGCCTCCACCCATTGGGTCAAATGTTTGATGGCAACAATTAAATACTTGGATCAATTGGCACTAGTCAGCAGAGGCCCCAACACAATCAATGGAAACGGTGTGCCATGCAAATTGGGGTTTCACTAGTTGGTAGGTGGTTTTCTTGTGGAAAGGTTTCCACCTGACACTGATGGCAACAACTAGCCATTTTCAATATGTCATAATGCACGCCTTCCCAGAAGTATCAGGGTCACAAAAACTCTAGCATCTTCTACAATACTCCATGTCCAACAGCCCAATGAGCATCCATAATTATCAAGGTCTAGCCAAAGGCTTAGAAAATTCAGCGTCAAGTCTCCGATCTGCTTGTATAGTTCTTCCCCTCATACAAAAGTATACTCCCTGAGTCCATCTAACACCTTGATCACCTGCAGTGGCTCATCTTAGTATCTGTTAACCACCATCTTTTTGTACATTATATCAGCTAGATCTTCCATGATAGCAATCATGGGAAATTGAGAAGGACAATCTGAGTTTTGATGTTTTGCTCCTGGTCGATGTAAAATCTCAAAATCATATGCTTGCAGCTTCAGAGCCCAACGTGTGAGCCATCCTTCCAGTTTAAAAAGATTCTGTAGCCAGCGCAAGGAAGCGTGAACCATCACTACTTGAAATCTTACACCATGCAGATATACCCAAAACTAAATTGTAAGTGTAGAACACCACTAGACACTCCTGCTCAATTACAGTTTAGTTTTGTTCGTGACAGTTCAAACTTCAACTACAGAATGTGACAGGATGTTCCATGCGATTATCATCCTTCTGGGATAATACTTCCACATTAGCAGCAAGGGATGTATCAGTTTGTACTATGAACTATTTATTGAAGTTGGGATGTTGCAAAATAGGTGTGCTTGCCAATGTAGTACACAATATATTCAAAAGCGTTCTGGCATTGTTCCATCCAATTGAAAGAAGAGGTTTTTCTTTAATAACTCAAAAAGTGGGGCCCTGATGCAGTGAAATTGGGAATGAACCATTGGTAGTACCCAACCAACCCCAGAAACACCTGAATTTCCCGTTTATTACCTGGCCAAGTCATCTTGCCTATTGAGTCCACTTTAGCGGGTTGTAGTTTAAGCCCATTTGAATCCACAACAAACCTGAGGTATTCCAATTGCTCTTTAAGAAATGACACTTTTGTGGCTTAATTTTGATATTAGCGGCGGTAAGGCGCTGAAACACTTGCTCCAAGTGGGCCAGGTGCTCTATAAATGTCCGCAAAAACACATTGATGTCATCAAGGTAAACTAGAACGCAGGACAGCTTTAAATCGCCTAAAATTGTAGTCAAGGTATGCTGAAACGTACCCAGGGCATTACACAACCCTTGCGGCATGTGAGTCAGCTGTAATAAACCTCTTGAGGTGATGTTTACACATTTAGACCATTCCACTAATTGCAATTCGATTGCCAGTATCCTGAGATCAGATCCATGGCAGAAAAATAGTTTTCCCAGCCCAATCAGTCTAACACATTATCAATATGTGGAAGAGGGTAGGAATCCTTCTTCATTACATTATTAAGTTTACAATAGTCAATAACCACCAGATTTGAGCCATCCTTCTTCTTTACAATGAGCACAGGTGTTGCCCACAGACTGTTTGACGGCTCTAGCATTCCTTGCTTGATAAGTTTATCCACTTCGTTGGAGACAACCTCTTCCACTGCTTTTGAATGTCTAATAGGCTGTGAACAAAATGGGAGGGTGATCCCCCATGTCTATCCAATGTACCACCCCTTGAGCTCCCCAGGTCATTATTGTCATTTGCAAAAATACCCCGATACTTTTCAAATAATACCATAGCCTTATCTTGCTGTTCTACTGATAATACCATGAGCACTTCCCACGGAACCACGGCAATATGCCAAATGAGGAGCGAGCTGGTAGTCCAAGATCCTCCCATGAGCCAAAATCATAAATATGAAGAACTTCCTCTATAGGGACTAAGTGTAAGTAAGCCACTTGGTGCTGCCAGATCTTTATTGATTCTTTCTGTAAGTTGCTAGAAGCACCTTCACCTCCCCATTCCCAGGCAGCAGTAACCCTGGAGCCAAATGTGGTTTGAGCCACGAGTGCTGGTGAGGCGCCATAATTTCTCCAAAAAGCCCTTTAGGGACATCGATTTCCAGCCCAGTCCCTACTATGCTCTGGTGTCCAGATGGTAGGCTTAAAGCGCACGTTGATCAAAGTGGGATTCCTTTGTAATCATATATCTGGTTGGGGAGGGTCCTAGTCTGCTGAATTAGTTGCTGATAACAAACAGGAATCACTTTGTCAATGTAAGCTAGATTGACCTGACCAGAGTGAACTGAATCCGTTGGGATTCCACCAGAGGAAAAATATACTGGAATCTGTTGGCTGAACATGGTAAGGGTTTCTTCCGCCATATTTATCACAACGCCAAATTTCCTCATAAAAGCTGCACCAAATAACATCATAGTGATTATTTGGTAAAGCCACTACCGGAGTGGACACCTGGACTGACCCAAATCATAGAGGCAACGCGCTATATGCTTCTTCTGACATAGTGCTGTGCATTCCCGCGGTCCCATATACTACTTGATGGTCCACATCCAGTTTCAACATAAGTTTAGCCACCAATCGAGTGAAAACTATGTTCACAGGTGCTCCCATGTCTATGATAGCACGGATTTTTGTGTTTTGAACAAATATGTCACAATAAGTACATTCTGAGTAGGAAGAATCATCAGTGCTTATTACTTGTACGTTCTTGGGTTTGTGTTACTAAGAAAAGAAGAAATGCCCTTGCTGACTTGATACTCACTAGTGATTTTCTCCACCAGAATGGCTATGTTAAACCCTACTAAAGGAGCAATGTTTGCAAAGGATCCGAGTTGCTAATGCCAGTTTGTTCCAGGATCTGTCATGCATATGGCTTCTGCACATCTTGGCGGAACTCAGCCTGATTGGGTGAGCTTTTACTTATGGAAGCGGAAGCAAGGGTATCCAATGAAAGCTGCTAGTATAACAAATCATCTGATTGAGGTTCAATTTCTACCTAAAAAGATGTTTGGAAATTGTTAGCGACAAGTGAATTAGACTTAATGGAGATAAAGCGTCCCATCTCTACTCCACTCAAGCTTTTCCCTGATTGATTATCTTAGTTGGCATTGTGTACACTTGTGGTTGGTAGGGCAATAGGCTGCATAATGCCCTCTTTGTCCGCAATGGAAGCAAGTGTTCATAAAAGGTGCGCATATATAGTTTGGGGTGGAAGGACCAGACCAAATATTGCCAGTAAGGTTCCAAGGTTGTGGACAAACTGGTGAAGTGTACCTGGGCTGGAAAGGGTCTATTGACTCATGTGAGGGATGTTGTAAGTCTCAGGGAGTGTCCTTTGGCTCTTATCGAGCTATCTTTCTGTTCCCAAGTAAGAAAAAACTGAAGAGGATGGCAGTACCCCTCATCACCCAAGGCGATCTTGCCCACGTAGTTGATGAGCAATGGGTGACAGCCCATCCGCTTTGGATCCCACCCCTAATTTCCTCACTCACCTTGGCAGAACTGTTGCAGGGAATCAGTGAAATCTGTGCCAAGATTATCAAACTGAAATCAGTTGGATTTAATTCTGGGTGGCAATCAGGTTGATGGCCAAAATTCAAATGGTTGTAAAAGCATGAAGAATGAAACATCAGCTGTATCGCCTGACTGTTCCAATTTGACCCCAAAATCAGCAGAACAATTATCAGGTGCTATCGCCGAGAGTTTGAAACCCTCCAATAGTAATTCAGGCGTTGCCCCAATGGCCCTCTATCGACCAAATGAATGGTTAATCAACTGAGCGTGGGCAGGTTGGCCATCCCAAACCCGTTTCCAACCAAATGGTCCCATCCCTATATTGGATGGCCTTGGGGGATTCCTGTCGCTCATTGGGCCAAACACTGTCATGCTAACCATCAGAAACATAATCAACCCCTGGTCCAGACGTTTGAGGTCAAACTGACAGAGACTCATCCCACTGCCAAATTTTGTGATGACAGTTCCCAAAGAATAAACCCCCCTCTACCATCCAATTCGCTGGTTAGGCCGAATTTGTGGATCCCAACCACGTTTTCACTAATTGACCACTATTTAATCAGTTGCAAGGCACTGAGAAGATTGTTGGTATATTTTTCTTAATTTATTTCCCAAATAAAAATTTTGTTAGAAAACCCCGAATTTTTATCTCCCTCCTTTCAACCACATTCCATATGGTGTTTGCCTGGTGGTCCACTGCCCCACACTCTAAGTGGGCCTTACCAATTCTCTTGGTTACCATGATTCCCTCTATTGCCAATTGGACTTGACAAGTTCAAAATTTTTGGTGCTACAATCTGGTTCTCATGACCTTTCAGCATCAATATACAGGGATTTTATGGCCCTATGTTTGCCATCTACAAGAGAAGATCCACCTCTCTTTTACCCCCAACAAAATGATCTTAACAACCAAAAATCTCGCAGAAACTATCCCTTTAGTTTCCACCCCTGATAGCAGAGCTTCTGGGTCCGAAATTTATTCAATGTGGTTTGCTGTTGGGATACTCCTAATCCTGGCATTCCGCCACCATTTTGTGGTATCCTATTTCCTGGCTCCATATCAAGTCATACGGTCAGCAATGCCTCTGGCATTCTGGCTTGCTTTCTGGATGCTTACGCATCCCAACTGGCAGGCCAGTCTAAACTTCTTCTGCCGTTTCCATGACATAATTGACCGACCATTACTTCCAGCCATTTCCGCCTTGATTTTCAAATTTGGCGCCGCAGTGAATACTCTCTACCAGATGAATGTGCAATCAGTTGTATGCTGTTTGTTGCTTGTTTGGTCACTCTCTGACTTCAGGAGAAGCATTCTCTCTATTCTGGGAAAACTCCTCTAAGCTACCCAAGAGGTGACAATGGCATCTCCTCCTATTTCCTTTGACCTGGGGAAAGTATTGAGTATCCCTTTTCAAGAAATCGCCAATCAGGTTCTGGACGCACTCACTGAAGTACAAATGCGAACAACAATTGCACTCAATAATGCTTTTGCAATATCTGAGACCCAACAAGGTCTCGCATTGTTAGATGCCGTGGATGGGGAGGCTCATCACTGGGTGAGAAGTCTTTTAAATTCTTCCACACAAAAAGGAGACCCTGCCTCCCTGATGACTGTTGTATTGGCAGCCTTAAATCCCCCTTTGTCCCAATCAGACCATTTATTTAAACTGATCTTTGCCATGGCCGAAGCCACTAGTTTGGCTTCTTTGATCTCTACCTTTTGTAAGCTGGCTCCTGCGTTGGAACTATCTATCGACATGCTTCAGGCAGTCTTTAGAGCGAGTTTGGATTCAGTTTCCGCTCACCATGTGGTTTGGTCTACCACCCAAGGATCAATAGATAAAATAGGCGTCACCGCAACTACTATCAAAGCTTTGCCTCGCCACGTTTCCTCATATCAGGAAAGGAATTTCATGATAGGATTTTTTAACAATGGTGCAGATGACGTGCCTGACACTAAAATAGTAGCGGACATGGAACCAACTCTGCCGGAACTCCTGAGTCTGAGTTAGCATTCCCAGAGATAACCTTTAACGATTCTGTTCAAGCACAGATGAAGGAAACAATTAGCCCAGTCCTGGTCCTTCCAATTTTCGCTCCAGCTAAGAATCCTGACCCTGGTCCTGACCCACCTATCATTTCTTCAGTCGCCCATGAGTCAGTCAGATCTCCTAATAAACAAAATTGCGCTTATTTTCTTGTACCCATGAGAATTAGTATCAGTTCCCACCATGTCTCCTTCAAAGCTCTGGTGGATACCAGAGCAGCGGGGAACTTCATAAGTGTAGAGTTGGCACAACAACTAAAACTGGATATGGATGTGGGCTCCTCAGTAATGGTGGCCTCCTCTGCTTATCAGTCTTCATATGTTGTTTGCCGACTGATATACTTCTCAATTCACCAATATAACTTCTGCAACCTTTTTGGCCATGCCAAACCTGGTATTTCCGGTGATCTTGGGGGTGGGATGGTGACGCCAACAACATGTAAGGATTCATTTGGAATCAGATACGTTGTCATTTGCCAATGACGATTGGAAGGAGAGTTCCCTCTGATCAACACCCTCGAGAAAATCCAAGGAACTGGCTCTATCACCACCCTAGTCACTTCTGCAGGCATTCCGGCTGAGTTCCCCAAAAATTTAATGCCATATCACAGGATTTTTGACATGGAAAAGGTGGACCATCTGCCAAAACATACTAGGTACAATTGTGGATTTCAGACAACCGTGGAATTGGTGAACATCAATTGCCAGTTGTATCCCCATATGGCGAAAGAAGAAGTTGCACTCAATACCTGGTTGGACGATATGATAAAAAAAGGCTGGTTGTTTAAAGAAACATCTCCAGTCGCTTCCCCTATCATCTTTGCAAGAAATTGGATGGATCGCTCCACCCTTACATAGATTATGGTCACCTGAACAAAATCACAGTTACAGACCCCTACCATTGCCCCTAGAGCAGACGATCAGTCAGGCAATTGCCAAATCCCATGTCTTTTCAAAATTGGATCTGGTGAATGCTTTCAATCAGATTCGAGTAATGGAAGGATAAGAATGGTTGACTGCAATCCAAATGAGTTGGGCATTTTCCAATCTTGCATAATGCCCTTTGGTTTTAAAATGCTCCCGCTACGTTTCAATGAATGATCGACAATGCGTTAGGGGATCTCCAGTTTTCCTGCGCTATTGCTTATATCAATGGTATTCTAGTCCATTCCCCAACTCCTGAGCAACAAACTATCAACTTAGAAGCAGTGGTGGTTGCTTTGCACAAAGCAAGCCTGTTCCTCAAAGCTTCCTAATGTGAGTTTTACAAGGAAGAGGTTACATTTCTCAGAAACCTGGTACTTAAAGAAGGGGTTGCCTTTCCCCCAACAAATTAAATGCAATCCAAGAATGGCCAACCCCAACTACACAGAAGCAGCTTTGAAGTTTCTTGGGTACTATCATTTTCCTAAAGAAATTCTCCCCGCACTTTCCCAGTTGGCCGCCCCGCTTCACCCCCTCATAGGGAAAAACGTACCATTTTGTTGGACCCCCAAATGCCAGCAGGCGTTAAAAGTGATCAAAGAAGTGTTCATGTCCCCTCCCATTTTGAAACATGGCAATCCCACCAAACCGTATATCATTGCATGCAATGCTTCATTAGTAGCTGTGGGCACAGTGCTGCTTCAGGGCCACAATGGTCTTGAACATCTGGTCACTTATTTTTCCCAAAAATTCACTGCTACGGAGCAGTCCTGGGCCATCTATGACAAGGAACTGGCAGCTGTTGCATGGGCATTAACTCATTGGCGGTACCTGTTGCAAGGTGCTCATCATGAGTTAACGGTTTGCACAGATCACCAAGCTCTCTTGTATTTTTGTAAACCACAAAAATTGGCACACTGGCAAGCCCAAACCTATCGGGACCTGTGCAGTTTTAACTTCAAATATGAATTTGTCAAGGGTGCGCTAAATGTCCTTCCCAATTTCCTAAGCCGTAGTCCCACTCACTGCCCCTCGGAACCTGAGGAAGTGGACCTTGTTACCGTGATCCCTACTACTCAAATCCTATTGATTGCTCCCTCTGTTGTTTCCTCCACCGTGTTGTCACCCAACGATCCCTTATTGGCCCAGGTGCTAGCTGATCAAACGGCCTGCCCTGAGGGCGTGGAGTTGATAGAACACTTGACTCACTCAAGCCCCAAACAATCCCTATATTCTTTAGAAGAAGGTCTCATCTACTTTTGTTCTCATGTTTGGTTGCCTCCCTCCTTTCTCCTGAACGTATTCCGCGCACACCCTGATCCCCCTGCGGTTGGACACCCTGGTAACAAGAAGTGCATCGACCTAATCAAGTGAACCTTTAATTGGCAGGACTGACCAAAGAGGTTCTGACTTGGATCGCCGATTGTGTTACTTGTGCTAGGGCCAAGTTGGATAATTCCAGAAAAAATGGCCTCCTGCACCCTTTACAACAGACGGAAGGTCTAAGGACCTTGGTGTCCATAGATTTCATTGTCAAACTCCCCGCTCCAATGGTTTCACAGCGGTAATGGTGGTGGTAGATTGCTTTACCAAATTTTCCCTGTTCATTCCTTGTACTTCTGCGATTATGTTGGAAGAAATGGCGCGTCTATTCATTCGCCATGTGTTTTTAATGTTTGGCCTTCCCCAGGAAATCGTTAGTGACAGGGGTACCCAGTTTACCACCCGGTTTTGGAGTGAACTCTTGTTGATCCTTAAGATAACCCCCTGTTGATATATGACATATTATCCCCAGTCTGACAGCCAGACTGAGCGGGTTAACCAAGTTCTCGAACAGTGCCTGCATTGTTATGCAGTAGCAGCGCAAGATACCTGGACTGATGACCTGCCTCTTGCCCAATTCACATATAATGATGGGACTCACACTTCCACGGGTTTCTCACCATACAAAGCAACGTTGGGTTATAACCCATCATTCTCAGTCAGGGCATGCTTGCGACCAGAAGTGCAATCTGCCGCGGATCATGCTGGCCATATTTGATTGACCCAAGCTTTAGTGCGGGAACACCTTACTAAAGCTATCAATGACTACAAGTGATTCATGGATCATAAGCGCCTTCCAGGTCATGACTTTAAGGTTGGTTCTTATGTCATGCTCGATACCCGCCATTTGCAAATCCAAACCCCTTCCCACAAATTCGCCAGCAAGCGTTCAGGCCCCCACTTAGTGGAGGAGGTATTGGGTAATGGGGAGTTTCAATTGAAGCTTCCTGCGCATTGGAAGCAACACCCAGTTTTCCATGTATCCCAGCTGTCACCCTTCAAGGGTGTGATTCCCATGGACCCAGAACCAATCATCATCAACAATGAGGAGGAAGCTGAAGTGGAGGCCACCCTGGCATCTCAGAAGTCGTGACAATCAGTCCAATACCTTGTGGTCTGGAAAGGATATCCAGCATATGAAGACAGTTGGGTCAAGGCGTGCAATTGTGCAAATTGTATGGACCTGGTTGACGCTTTCCACACATCCCACCCTGAGGCTCCCCACCCGCTGTAGAAGGCCGCGACAGTTAAGGCTATCAAGTTACCCAAAGTGCATAAGAACGTGGCTCTGGTGCAGTTTCCTGGTGGGGGGGCTATCCCTTTGGGAAAATGAAAGGGTAATGTAAGTCTCAGGGAGTGTCCTTTGGCTCTCGATCAAGCTATCTTTCCATTCCCAAGTAAGAAAACACTGAAGAGGATGGCAGTACCCCTCATCACCCAAAACAATCTCGCCCACATAGTTAATGAGCGATGGGTGACACCCCGTCTGCTTTGGATCCCACCCCCAATTTCCTCACTCACCTCAGCAGAACTGTTGCGGGGAATCAGTGAAATCTGTGCTGAGATTAAAAACTGAAATCAGTCAGATTTAATTTGGGCAGCAATCAGGTTAATGGCCGAAATTTAAATGGTTGTAAAAGCATGAAGAATGAAACATCAACTGGATCACCTGATGGTTCCAATTTGACCCCAAAATCAGCAGAACAAATATTGGGCGCCATTGCAGAGAGTTTGAAACCCTCCAATAGTTATAAGCGTTGCGCCCGATGGCCCTCTATTGACTGAACAAATGGTTAATTGACTGAGTGTGGGTGGGTTGGCCATACTGAACCCGTTCCCAACCAAATGGTCCCATCCCTATATTGGATGGCCTTGTGGGATTCCCGTCACTCGTTGGGCCAAATGCTGTCATGCTAACCATCAGAAATGTAATCAACCCCTGGTCCAGACGTTTGAGGTCAAACTGAAAGAGCCTCAGCCCACCGCCAAATTTTGTGATGACAGTTCCCAAAGAATAAACCCCCCTCTACCATCCAATTCGCTGGTTATGCCGAATTTGTGGATCCCAACCACTTTTCACTAATTGACCACTATTTAATCAGTTGCAAGGCACTGAGAAGATTGTTGGTCAATTTTTCTTAATTTATTTCCCAAATAAAAATTTTGTTAGAAAACCCCGAATTTTTATCTCCCTCCTTTCAACCACATTCCATATGGTGTTTGCCTGGTGGTCCACTGCCCCACACTCTGGGTGGGCCTTACCAATTCTCTTGGTTACCATGATTCCCTCTATTGCCAATTGGACTCAACAAGTTCAAAATTTTGGTGCTACAATCTGGTTCTCATGACCTTTTGGCATCAATATACAGGGATTTTATGGCCCTATGTTTGCCTACTACAAGAGAATATCCACCTCTCTTTTACCCCCAACAAAATGATCTTAACAACCAAAAATCTCGCAGAAACTATCCCAGTAGTTTCCACCCCTGATAGCAGAACTCCTGGGTCCAAAATTTATTCAGTGTGGTTTGCTGTTGGGATACTCCTAACCCTGACGTTCCGCCACCATTTTATGGTATCCTATTTCCCAGCTCCATATCAAGTCATACGGTCGGCAATGCCTCTGGCATTCTGGCTTGCTTTATGGATGCTTATGCACCCTGACTGGCAGGCCAGTTTAAACTTCTTCTGCCATTTCCATGAAAGATGTATACATTCCAGTGGCTGATTACCCAGTCGCTGCGGCCTATATTCTGCAAGGGTTGGACTGAGGGCAACAGAGATTTTTTTGGGCTACGTTGGGGGCACTGTTTGTGGCAGAGAGCTGATGTAAGGCATTCATGATTTGAATAAGTCTGGTATCCCCATCCAACAAATGGACAAAAATTATATAGTTCCCGATATGGTTTGACAGCTGCTGTCATCACTATACCTACATCCTCAGTGGTTAAAATATTAGCTCCAAGTAGAACGTGTGCTTCTGCCAAAAACCGCTCAGCAAATTCTGACAGTCTCATTTTGGTAAAACTGTATAATCATAAAATCAGCTTCCCGTTGAGACATCTTGGTAGCACTCCAAAACAGCCAGATAATGATCACTTTTATTTGTGCGTAAGATACCAAGCTGATGGGAAGATAGCAAGTCACTTGTTCAGCGCTTTCCACATCTAAAGCGGACAGCAACAATCTTGCTTTTCGTTAATAAGTAGCCCCTTCCACAGCAAATTAGAAACGTTTAAAGTAACTGTGTAGGTTCCTATCATAACTAAAAAGATAATTTTTTTAAACAAACAAATTCGCTTTGATCTATGTTCCTGCTGTAAGGGGCAGGCAAATTGTTGTCAGAGCGACTATGGGAACCATCACTTAATGCATTACCATACAGAGGGCTGGATGAATTTGAAATCATCAAAAAGGAATTGGGAGAAGTGTTGTCACGCGTGGGGTCCACTGTACTGCACGATGGATATTTATTTGCTGAACTATAACATTTTTTTCCCTGAGTCACCACTAACTTCACCATTTCCCCAGCTCTGGTACGCTCAGCAAACTGTTCATTGATCAACTGCTCTGCTTTAACTGAATAACATTTACACCGCCCATCCTGAAACTCCTGTTGCAGCGTTTCATACGTTGTTGAAAATCCTGGTGGACTCCCCTTTCCTCGTTCAGTTGCTGTTCCACAGCTTGTACTTGTGAAAGAACTTCATTGATTATATTCTACAGGAAGGTTTGCTGTCAACTTGTGGTTTCCGCTTGTTGATTGGCAGCATTTATTTGGTTAACAAGGTAGGATCATTCCTGTACTGATTCATTATTGTCCCGTCAAAGAGTATCAAGGCGCCCTTGCATGTTTGCATACTCTCTTGTCTCATCAATTGGAAGAGGGAAGGCTTGTTGGCACTCAGCCTGACTAATGAATTCCAGTTGTGTAACTCAACAAATAAGCTGGAGATACTTGGGAGATGTTGACTGAAGGATAATCACGTTATCTGTCATTTGCTGAGTATTCCATTCATTATGAAGTTGGTTTACTACAGTTGATAGAGAGCTGACTTGGGCCACCACTTGTTGTTCCATCAGGGTCATTTGTTCCGTGAGCAGGGCAATCATGGCTTCAAGAGCTTCCGCCAATTCAGCTAGCTCTGTCATAAAGCGCTCAGTATTATTCCCCAAGGTTGTTACATCCTGAATCCACTCCACCGATAGGCCATGCTGATCCAGAAGTTCTCTTAATACTCAAAGTAATTCTGAATTTTACTGTGGTACCAGAACGTCCAATTAACGGTGGATGTCCCCAACATGATGATCCATCTGTGCCAGCGCCCCTTGTATTTCTGAAAACAAACAATCAAGGCGGTCGAGCAGAAGGCAGGTATTGTGCTGCTGTGCTTGTGCAAACTGTAATACATCTCTGATTTCAATATTATGATGAGCATAACACACAGTAGCTGTCAAATCAAAGGTTGTACATAAGCGACTAAATATTCCTCAATTCTGTGGGTACCAAGGCGGCGAGCTAAACCCATAGTAGTTGCATCTAAATAAGACATGTACAGTGTGTATCATTTCTTGATCGCGTTGGTTATAGAATAAACTCAGGGAATTTTCCCCAGTCTCATCCTCATATAGATGATACCCGTGCAACAGCCATTCCATAATATTTCTTAGTTGTTGAGTAGTCACATTTGTGGATCGTCCTTGTTGGCTGGTCATCAGCTCTGGGAAATTCTCAAATTGCAAATTAATCATAACTTCATCATCCCCTGGTTTGGTAACAGTGAATAATTTTAGTTTGGGGTTAAGAGCTCCCAGGCTTCTTCAGCATACTGCACCCATAATCCGATTGTGTCAGAATGGATGAAGAATTGTCATTGTAAATTAATTAGCTTTTGTTTCTCCAACTACAATTGCTTAGTGGCCCCATGTAGTGAGCACCACTGTTAATTCTCAGTGTCTGAGGTTGATTCTGCAAAGTTGGTTTTGCACAGGGTATGAGCCACTGAGCAACCAAATTGGACAATATGAGGATTGCCAACTTTTTAATAACTTTGTAAAATATATACAGAGCTATCGCCCCTTATTTCTACCTTTATTTCTTTAATATAAATCGCAGACTTTTCTGCGTTCCCTATTACTCCTAAAAAGACACCCTCTTTAATCTTCAATGAGACTCTTTATACCTTGGTTCCCCAGCTGGATGCATCCTCAGCTTGGTAATCTTCTATTCTTCTTCATCTTTCAAATTACTCTTGTTTGTATTGAATCTTGGCATAAATCCTCTCGATTCACCAAATGTCCTCATTTTGCTTGATTATAATTTGTGTATCCCTTTTTCATAAATCTTGAGACTCGTCTCAATCCCTCTCTGATCTGCCAATATGGGTAGCATATCATCAAGTCATATCAACTTCCTAAAACCATACATAAAAAATACCCCAAGCATAATAAATAATTTGGTCATCTAATATAAGGAGAGTGTCTATAACTCTCCAGTACTAGAGATGGATTGGGGAATACTCACCCAAACATGCAAGGAACAACCCAATACCACAAAGAAAATAGTTGGATTTAAGAATTTGCTGGAAGCTCGCCGATGCTTTTTTAAAAAAAACCAACATTTAAGGGTTGAACACCACTTAAGTTAAATCTAATCAAATACTAATAACATAAAAAATGGGTTTTTATGTGGTTCTATTAGTAGCAATAAGGGAATAGAAAAATGAACCCTCTTGATATCAACCAATCAGTATTTAACTTGTATCAAGTGTCAAAGGGAATTCAATGATAAGTTAGAATGGCTTTTTACAGTCTGAATAGGGAAATATGTGTATTTAGCCTATCAAAGCTTGAAAAGCTCGCTTTACTTTGGCTGAATGGTGGATGAGGAAGTACTTTAGGAAATACATACCCGTGAGGTAATGATTAAGGTATTTCAGCCATTCCCCATTAGCTAAAATTAATGCGCATTTGGGGGTTCTCCACCAAGACTATAAAAGGGGTGGCCCTTGCTTAGGTGTTTGAAGGCAATGGGAGGTAGCTGGTGGAGAAACCTCTGATGGACTCCCCAGGTTCCCACACATGGTTGGGGCAATTTGACTGCCCAACTTCGTGCTAATTAACCATTTATTACCTGAAATAGTGTTACCCCAATTTGCAGGGTTCCACCGAGAATTGGCTAGGGTTTTTTGGCCATATTTTTCAGCATTTACCTCTGAAACACTCTTTTATATACATCAGACTTGTAATTATCTGACATAACCCCCTTAAAGAGTGGTAGAGGGTGAATAAGATCGCAAGAATCACCTAAGAATTTGGTTATTAGTAAGGCCAGATGCAAGAGACTTAATGGAATACTCATCCCCTTGTTCGTATGTGACTACAAATGGGCCTTCCCAGATAGAACCAAGCTTCTTACTTCTCAGAGTGATGCGGTTGTGGTAGTATAACACCAAGTCAGATACTTGAAAGGAGGGAAGAGGAGCCTGAAGTTCATTAGCTGCTTGTCCTTCTTTAGTGACCGTCTTGGCCAAGTTGGTCATGGCTATGCTTGTAGTTAGATGATGCACTAGGCCAATTTTTTCATGGCTTGCTCTGGGTCTGTTATATCAGTGAAAAATGTCTTTGGTTAATAAGGCCAGTACCCCAGGTTCTCATCCATACAACACACGGAAAGGGGACATCTTGAGGATGCATTGGTAGCTAATCTAGTAAACCATAGAAGGCACTAGGTAAGTAAAGATCACAATGTAGAGGGTTGGAGCTCTCCTCTTTTCTCTCTCTCTCTCTCTCTCTCTCTCTCTCTCTCTCTCTCTCTCTCTCTCTCTCTCTCTCTCTCTCTCTCTCTCTCTCTCTGCGCAGTATAGAGACCAGTTCCATTAACTCTTTCTATGGCACCATTGATGGACGGGTTATAGGGGCCTAGAAGAGTTGTTGGGTTCCCAAGGAAGTTTTGAGGAGCTTTACAACTTTGGAGGTAAAACTTTACAATTGTCACATAGGAGGACTTGTGGGGAACCCATACCGGATGAATATGTACTGATGTAATAAGATGGCCGTGGCTTTAGAAGTCTGAGAGGGAAGAGCAACAGCTTCGACGCATTTGATGAAATGATCAATTCCAACCAAGATATAGTGATGCCATCTGTAGTTTAAGGGAAAAGATATACCACATCCAAACTTATGGTGTGGAAGGGTTGTTGGGGCATAGTCAGTTGATATTGGTACCAGGTTTTATGATTGGACTATTTTTACAAATTAAGCAGGCATCTAAGACTTCCTCTATGGTCTCCATGATACCTCCCAATAATACCGCTCTTTAATCCACTCATATGGTTTATGTACTCTGCCATGCCCCTCATAGTGTGAGACTCCATGATCATTGGTAGTCGCTCAGATGGCCTGAAATAGGGCAACCAGTTTACTCCTACCTTCTTATACAACTTTCCACTTTCCACCTTGGTGTTTTGGGAGGCCGTACTAGCATCTTTTGTACAGGTTCATCTTCACCCGCCCAAGCATTAGAAGTTATGAGGAGGTCATGAAACCTCGCTGCTTCACTATTGTCAAGGTGTAGGTAGGCAGTCGCGTCAACCCATCAACGTTCATATGGCTCATCCCAGCTTGATGCTCAATGGTCATATCATAGTACTGTAGATTAAGAGCCCAGCGAGCCAACCGCCCAGTGGGGTCCTTTATATTTTGTAACCACTTCAAGGATGCGTGTTCAGTAATAACTTTAAAGGAATTCCTGTATAAAAAAGGGCGATAATATTTGACAGCAAGTAAGATGGCAAGGCACTCCTTTTAAGTAACACTGCAGTTGCGCTCAGCTTTTGAAAGAATCTTACTGAAATAAGACACAGGATGATTGATCCCATTCTTATCCAACTGAGCCAAGATAGCTTTAACGGCATAATCAGAGGAGTCTGTGAAAACATGAAAGGCTTATCATAGTCAAGGTGACGGAGGACAGGCCTTTTTTTAATAGCGCTTTCAGGGTCTCAAACGCGGCTTTTTTATCAGAACACCAATAGAAAGGAGTGTTCTTGGCCAAGAGACGTACAAAGGGCTCACTAAGCTGGACGAACTTGGGGATGAATTGATGGTAATACCCCATCATACCCAAGGATACCTGTATGTTGTGAAGGGTTTTGGGCTCAAGTATCTTAGATATTGTTTCCACCTTATCTTGAAGGGGTTTATCCCATTTTGAATAATAGTGTGCCCAAGTAAATCCAGCTTTTTCAGGAATGATGACCAAATTGATGGCTTCAATTTATTGATAGAAGCCTGCAGGCGTTGGAACACTTTTTTTAGATGTGTGAGGTTTTCTTTAAAGGACTCGAAAAATAGAGTGATGTCATCAAGGTAAACAATCACACAGCTGAGATTGAAATCCTAAAGAATATGATCCACCGCCTGATGAAAAGTGGCAGATGCATTGCATAACCCCTGAGGTAATCAAGTGGGCTGAAAAAGGCCTTAGCCACATAGAAGGGCACACTTCTCTTGGTCCTGTGGAGAAAGGTCCATCAGCCAGTATCCACTAGCCCAAGTCCATAGCGGAGAAGAACTTGGACCCAGAGAGCTGTGCCAGAGCGTCATTAATTTGGGGGATTGAGTAGTTGTCCTTCTTAGTAAGATTATTTAGCTTATGATAGTCCATAGCTAGCCAATGACCTCATTTTCTTTTCTTAAGTAGAAGAGGGGACGACCAAGGGCTTTTTGAAGGTACCAGCAACCCAGAGTCCAACAATTGTTTGAGTCCATCTGCATCAGTTGTTCTTCAACTTTTGATTTGTGGTAGGGCTTGGATTAAACGGGATGAGCATTCCCTAACATCAATAGTGTTAGTCCAACCCTTCATGTGCCCATAATTGCATCAGGTTTGGAGAAAATGTCACTAATTGACTCCAGTAAAGAGTAAAATTTATTAAGCTCTGCAGGGGTTAGATCATCCGAGATTTGAACATTGGGCAAAGTACATAACGATTGATCAGATGGTAGTCCATATCTGCCATAGACCCAATACAGTGAACTTGTTTATCCTCAATAGGACCAGCAGGCCTCTTCTAATCTCTTGATGCTTCTTGACGACCATGTCCTTTCTGGTGAGGTTCCCAACAGGAGATTGATTGGTCTCTGATAAGCCGGTATAGGCTACCTTGAAACACCTGAGGTTCTAAAGGGCTTATTCCATCAATGCTTGTTAAGTGCAGGAGGCAGTTACAGGGGATTTGCATGGGAATCTTGATGTCTATCATCTTTTGTTCATCCGCTTTGGCTACTAGCTCCTCTGATGCATACAATGGAATGCCCTCTAAAGCATCCACGGAATCAGACAGATTTTTTGTTTTTTGGCATGATGTAATATAAATAAGGGTGAGGGTGGAGAAGGGTACTTAACTACGCATGTATATTTCTTCTTCTTAGGCTCATTGTTGGTAAAGACTAGGTGAACTTTAAGATTTTAAAAGGGAGAAAAATACTTGCTTTATATTAATGATTCCGTAATAATTATTTATGAATTGAGTACCAATGAGCAGGTCATATGCATTATTTTTAATGACACTGCAGGGGCAGCAAGTAGGAGCTTACCAAAACGTATGGGTAGAGAAGAGTAGGCTCCAATAGCTCACGTGTTATTGGGCCCAACAGTTCCAAACCCTTTAAATAGTCCAGGTCAGGTGCCAACTTAATTTTATTGATGAGCTTTGTAGAGACTACGTTCACTGGAGCACCCATATCAAGGATGGCTAGAATGCGCATCTTGTTAATGACAACCTCTACCTTAGTTATAGTGCTACCAAAAGTAGGGGGGAGGGCGAGAACCTCATTCAAATGAAGAATAGAGGCAAGGCGTTGAGTTATCACGGGTATTTATCTTTAATATATTGGAGGGTATGAACCTGATGGGTGTATCGGATCTCTGACCCAATAAAATGGTCAGAATCACTATTAATATCAATCACTTTTGAAAACTGAACAACTGTTGGAGATAGGTTTGTCATGGTATCATGGCTAAATCAACTAGTTCAGGCCTCAACTTTTCTGGAACCTGCACTTCCATTGGGGGCTCCCAAAACATAAAAGCCTGTGCCTTCCACACCCCTTCAGACTCGTCATCAAAGGGATTGTCAATGTCCCTCAACAAGTTTATATGAGGGGCGGAGAAACGGCTTAATATATTCACAGTGGAGGGCTTTTTTGCACTCATATACCCTATTAACTTTTAAGGGAGCATCGTAGCTGCACCAACTTTTGAGGAAGGCGTTGGAGGTGTAATAGTATTTGACTTTGCCTTGGAAGTGAATGGCGTGCGCTGCTCCATGACTGCAGTGAACTATGGGTAGCCTGAGGTGAGGCTGAGGGGGATTAAAGCAACGGCTGGAAGGACATGATATTTTATCCACCTTAGTAGACCGTTCAGAAAGAAAAGAACCAGCAAAGGGATAACTGACTCCATCGGCTGAGCTGTTGGAACTGAAGCTGAAGAAGAGCGCTGCCCCATAACTGACAGTAGTTTTGGGCTATCCTCACATGGTGGTGGGTATTTTTGTTGCTGCAGCGCTGAAGAAGCTGGGTGCCAAAGGGATACAGCCATATAAGAGGCTGAAGGGGTCAGAGTTATACCCGCTTTGGGGCTTTTTGCAGAAGTTCAGGTTCATGAAAGTCACCACTGCTAGCAGTGCTTCTTTAATATCCCGTACAGTTTGGAAGGTGTTCTTAGAAGCTGAATATATAAGCATTGCTAAAGGGGCATCAGACGCCAAACTAGCCATGATAGCAGCAATAGCATCATCTAGAGAAAGCAGCTTGGCCGGCAACAGAGGTTGAGCTTTTGCTATTGAAT